>JBBMJZ010405416.1:0-29008 GCA_037833815.1 Zingiber zerumbet
CAGCTCTTCGCCAATCGACTATCGTCTCACCTATCCAGTGGGTACCCTTCGCCTTTCGGCTCAGCTCTTCGCCCCTTTCTTTTCTTTATATACGTCAAGGGCTTATAAGAAAAGTAAGGAAGGTTTGGGTGGGAAGGCCGACCGCAACACAGATTTCTTTCTATACCAAAGCGATAGCGAAGCCAAGCCGCCGCCTATAGGCTCTGGGACGAAAACCTGGGTTAGACCTGATGGGAAAAAAAAGATAGAAGTCACGCACGCCTCGGCTCGGCTAAGGTTATGGAATTACAGAGTTGGTTTTAGGTAAGTCAAACTCCAGAACTGGCTTAGCTGTTCTACAAAGGATAAAATAGTTAAAGAGTCACTTATCTTATCCGTCTACAAAGGGAAAGGCCCACGGAGCGGTACGGAGTCACGTCAGCTGTGGATATAGACTACGCTAAGGAGTCCTTAAGTATTCACCGAGACTAAGGAAGAAGTCAGCGAAAGTGAGCTCGTAACTAAGAAAGCCGGTATCAGAAACGAAGCCCTCTAACATTAATAATAAAGAAAAGCACAGAGAACCGAAGTCAAGGAACGAAGGAACTTTTACACTCGACCTTAGGTACGAGCATTGCGACGTGGACGAGACACACTATTTTGGCGACGTGGGGCGAGTGAAACGACGCGCTCGAGCGTAAGCGAGAGGGGCGAGGGTCTCGTAAGATAGGCTCGACCGTTAGGGCCGAATGCAATGGCAGATCTTTCGTAGTTTTGAATAGCCATGAAATACTGCTGATGGGGATCGGGGATCGACCATTAATATTAGGGCCGAAGTACAACGAGGCAGCGACTCCTAAATTGATTGATTAAAAAAGTCGAGTCAAACTATTGGGAGATTGTAAGATCTTTCGTAGTTTTGAATAACTATAGCCATGAACTCGTATAATTAAGTTGCTGAGGGCAGACGTAAGGGCCGAATGCAATGGTAGAGTGAATGGCGCATGCCATTCACGACAAATGCTGATGGGTCGACTGGGGATCGACCGATGATATTAGGGTCAGATCAGTATACTGAATAGCCATTCACGGCTGTTGCTGACGCATCTGACGATGGATCGACCGATAGGGCATCTTTAGATGGCTCGGTTTTAAAGTAAGGGACGAGCGACAGCGACGTGTGACTTAAAATTCGCTTTTATCAAATCAAATTTGGAACGGACGCATTTAATTATAAGAATAGTTTTGCGACGTGTGACTTTAAATTCGCTTTTATCAAATAAAATTTGGAACGGACGAGCGACAGCGACGTGTGACGGAACGGACGAGCAAAGCTTAGTGTGACTAAAGGAAGGGCAGGGCCGTCAATACCATCAATATTTCAAGATCTTCTCCGTACACCATTTACGACCTGTAAGATTGACTCGACAGAGCAGATTACAGCTAAAATTCAAATGGGCCATAAATGCTGATGGGGACCTCTCAACATCATTAATAATTTGACTCGACTTTTTGAAAGAAAAATATGTTGAAAGTAATACGATCTTTCGTAGTATTAGTTTTGAATATTCACGCAATTATACTGGTAATAATCTGCTTGAGAGTCTTGTATTTGTATTTGTAGTTTTGTATTGTTTGGGCCGATTTTATGTGATAACGACGGGCGAGTGATAACGACGCGGTTAGGGAGATAGTCTCTAATGATAGCTCGAGCGTATGCGAGAGGGACGAAATTGTGCACTTCATTTTAATAAGTTCTCGACCAAAATATTTGTAGATCTTTCGTAGTTTTGAATAGCCATTCACGCAATTACTGTAATCTGCTGTGGGTATGACTTCAAGGGACGAGCAGAGCGACGTGGAGAGCGACAGCGAGAGAGCCGACTACTACGGCAGATCTTTCTCCGTTTCGTAATTCACGACTATTATTATCTTTTGCAAGTCCATTCAGATATTCGACTCCTCCGCTCTGGCGCAAGTCCATATTAGACTGTTGCTTGAGAGAGTACAACATGGAATAGCGCAAGTCCATTCACGACTTTTGGGCGACTGAAAGAAGATATGAGAAGGCGAGGGCTTTTTCATTTTGATAGAGGGGGGCTTCGACCTTCTTAGGAAGAGCCGTACGAGGCAGCTCACGTACGGTTCGGGAGCCGAGCCACTGCACAGGGGCTTAGGTCAACACTTATATATTAGCCAGTCATCAATTGGAAGCGGGTAAGATAGTGATGAATTGCGATGGGTCAAAACCTTCTAAAAGCGGCTTCTTGCGACCTGCCCAGAATGCCCATACATACCTTCGGTTCCAAGACCTTGTTCGCACAGCGAATAAAGGTCGGGTTGAAGGGGGCAGTCAGCTGGCAGCTTCTTGGCCACGCCCCCCTGCTTATAGATACGAGATACTTGATCGAAATTCTCAAGTTGGAAATAGCATACCATTAGCTGATATACGTATGGGAACATGGGTACATGATATTGAATGTCATCCAGGTCAAGGCGCAAAGCTGGCTCGAGCCGCTGGAACTTATGCTCAAATAATTAAGGAGCCAGCCCCACAATGTGAAGTGCAGCTACCTTCGGGTGTTGAAAAAGTCATAGATTCCCGATGCCGAGCTACTATTGGTATTGTTTCCCATCCCAACCATGGTGCACGTAAGCTTAGAAAAGCAGGACAAAGCCGGTGGTTAGGCAGAGGCCCCATTGTTCGTGGTGTTGCAATGAATCCAGTGGATCATCCTCATGGAGGAGGTGAGGGGCGCACAAAAGGAGGTAGACCTTCGGTCTCACCTTGGGGGAAGCCCACCAAAGCAGGATTTCGGGCAGTAGTGGGGGTGGGGAAAGGCAGAATTTAGTTCATGCCACGACGATCTATATGGAAGGGCAGTTTTGTTGATGCTTTCCTGTTTAGAATGAAGAAGAACAGAGACAGTGTTTTGAGCAGGAAAATTTGGTCACGTAGATCTTCTATTTCGCCGGAATTCGTTGATTGCTCCGTACTCATTTACAATGGAAAAACTCCTGTTCGTTGTAAGATCACTGAAGGAAAGGTTGGTCATAAATTTGGAGAGTTTGCTTCTACACGGAATTCGAAAACAAATAAAGGAAAGGGAAGATGCGGGGGTCAAGTCTAAGCTAATATGGCACGAAAAGCAAAACCAATTTCTCTTGAATGAACTCCAACGGCTTTCTAACGGGGATAGATGAGATCGGTCGAGTGGTTGGTTGGTTTCAGTTGGAGATGGAATGAACGTGTTTATGGATTGAAGGACCCCAGATGTAGTACTCATTTTTCTTGCTTTGGTCTTTTTGAATGTTGCTTTTTTCCGGTATGTTTGTTTTTGGCTCGAGAGGCCGTAGTGGGATCGCTGGCCCTTGTCATCCGTGCTTTGCTTCCGGGATAAGGGGAGGGGGAGTGGTGAGGAGGGCCCCTTCATCAATTTCTTAGGCCGACCTAATGAAAGATGAAGAGGGACCGCCGCCGGACGGGCAGACCTATCAGTATCCGGTAAAGAGGGTAGCCCCCGGCTCCTGCTTGGGGCTGCATTGATTCCTTTGTTCCTAGTAGCGTGTGGGGGGTCTCGTCTACCGAGTTAGTGAAGAGAGAAAGGCGCTTTCACCTCCTTTCTCCAAGTGCTTTTTTTGATAAGCGAGATCTCCTATTTCCTAATAGGCAGCTAGCATCACTTCGTTTTTGGGTCAGTCATTATCCATACCATTTGAATATGTGGCTGCCTATTTATCAAAATGTCCTGATGTCAGCCTTTATTCAGATCACGACACCGCTCTTTATTGGATTTTAGCTTTTGGTCTACCTCCTCCCAGAGGATGGAACAATACTGAATTTACCACTCGTTCCGGGCAGCAATCTTGAGACTATCCGACAAGCTGTCAATACGTCTCCCCAAGCCAAGAAATACTCAATAGTGGTTTAGGCGAGAATGTTCTCGAAGCCCCCGAGGGGATAGCTAGGGACAGCGCTATCCACTCAGTCTGCTTATAACATAACATTACATTACTGGCGGGATCTATAGCACTCAGAATTATAGTGACTCTATGTGCTCTAGCCTGTCAAATGGAAGTCTAACATTATAAGAAGATCTCATGAAAATACAATGCATCCATTACGACACGACATGGCTTGCTTTGTTGAATTCGAGTCGTCTTCTCCCCCTTTCTTCCCCGCTGGTCTACTTCAGGCTCCTTTCCTAGCCTATTTGTGACTCTCCCGGCTACTCAAGAGGTATCTAAGATAGTGGCTCGTGTATCTGTTCCACTGTCCTTTAGGGGAGGCCCTGTCTGTTGATAAAAGAATATCCGGTTCTCACTCTGCTTTTGTTGAAGTCAGACAGACAGAGAGCTTTGACACTTCCCGTGCTCTTCCAATATCTTATATAAGAGAAAGAGAGATTGAACAAAGTTTAACCAGGTCTCCTTCTATGCGCAAGGTCAGGCTTAAAGAATCTTTCTCATAGGTTAGCTCTCGGGTAAGCGAGACTGAATCTTCGCTGCATGAGAAGAGGTGCGTGACGCATTAACCCTTGGGCCAGTTGTCTTTCTTTAATATGACTATTGTGCTAAGGCATCGGTTGACTTTCTTTCTAAGAGTTAGCAGGCTCAGGCCCGAGGTAACGACGGGGATTAGCGCTTTGGTTTGGAAATGAGCCTAGCCCTCAAATATATTATGTAATTTCAGGCTACTGATTAGCTTGATGAGCAGAAAAGCAGACTTACCACAGTGAGGGTCTTTGATGAATGGCATTTATGAATCTTATCATAAGATGAGATAGATTTGACTCTGAGCGACTCTCTAGAACCGAAAGAACCAAACCGTGAGTCAGTCTTCTCCCAGCTCTCCAGGAAGCGAATGAGCCTTGTTTTCAGAGAGCTATGGGAGACGAGGGATATAAGATAGGAGTACGGATTCGACTAGTGACGCTTTCACGCTTTCACGTAGCGTCTTTCTCCATAGGACCGCTTTACCCAAAGCATAGACGAAAGATGAAGAGGGAAGCTTACATATTAATTTATTCAAATCAGTCTCGATTCGAACAAGCATATGGAGAGAAAGGCAACTCCTTCTTCAACAATAGCACGAAGAGGTGAGAACCTAATGAATGGGCTAGCGAAACGAACTCCATTCTATAGCAACTGCCGGGAACAATAGACTATTGGAAGTGATCTCGGCTTTAGAGCTTACGACGGGGTTGGATAAAACTGGCACGATTTCCATGGACAGCGGAGAAGGAAAAAGGCATGCAGGCCAAAAGCTCTTTCTTGCAAGTCTCACGATTTTCATTGGACTTAATGAAAGCCAATGGCATTGAGGCGAAAAAGACGGGCTTGACATTAGGAGACGTCGTTCTCACTCGTTCCTTAACCATCGACTTCTGACTTTCCTGTTCTGGTGGAGTCTTCTCTAAAGGTAGTTCATTCCGAGGGTGATAAAGAATAGGAAGAGATTGAAGAAGAAAGTTCAAGGTAAGCGAATAGGGGATTTGAACTCTTTCGAGATAGCCAGATAAGCCAGAGAGTATAGATGCTTTGAATAGCTTTCTTTCGTACCCTTGGCTTGGAAAGAACCTTGGGCTAGGAACCCGAGAAGGGAGAGGGACGACCCGACCAGAAGAAAAGAGTGAATGGCGCATTAAAGTGAATGGCTATCCGAACAGTCTAACATGGAAGGTACGAGCATCGCGACGTGGTTAGAGTCCATTCACGACAAAATACTGCTGATGGTGAGTTGTTCATGGCTATCCGAACAGTCTAACATGGTGAGATCTTTCTCCTGAATAGCCATTCACGACTGCGAATGATAATGACGCCGGTAGGGAAGATTTGGTGGATGAGATCTGAGACTGGGCTTTTGAGAAAGCAAGGCCCGAGGAATCGACGGGGTGACGCCGGGGTGACGCGCCTTCTTTTCTCCCGGGGTGACTTTCGAAGGGGACAAGGCCATATCATATTCACCAGCCTTTTCGTTGGCTAGGGTTTCTTTGTAAAGGGTGGTAGACGACGAAGGGGACGGAAAATGAGTCTCTTGAGCCATTCTTTTTTAATAAGAAGCAGATGGAGAAAGGAGAGTCAAAGAGGTTGAGCACAAGAAAAGAGATTGGAAGAGAATTAGGAAGTCTTTGACAGACCGGTAAAGGAATGAGAGATCCTCTTCATTCTTAGTGAGGCTTCCCTATTCTAGTTAAGTTATCCCGTCCATCTACGGTCAATCAGTTTCCTTCCGACTGCTCCTCTTTCATGCCTCACTCCACTCTAATCAGGGAATGAAAATATATGTTCTTAGCTTATTAAAAAGTATTCAAAAGTCATTGATAAATTAGTAATTAAGATGAACTGGATCTCTTCGGCTATTTCTCTTAACATTCGCATAGTGTCCATTTCGGGTAGAGGAGACCTTCCTTTCAAGGAAATGGGATTCGTATTCTTAACCTAAGGATACCGAAACAACAAGACTTGAAGCCTGAAAAGAAGAAGCTTGCTCTTCCGACCCAACCGGCTTTTGCGTGCTATTCCTTCCGCCCTGGTTCAGGGCTAATTAAGCACTAGCCCGAGGCTGACGTAGTGAAAAAGGGCTTTAGCGGCTCTTCTCCTCAACCTCTTAAATTGGAGCTAGCTATAGAGCGCACTTTTGCTATGCTTTATCTATAGAGGCGGGCCTCAACAACTTGACCCTACCTACCAACAGACTTGAGTACTACTTACTCTCCAGCCGGTCCTTCTTCAGCCACTTCTTCGAACGATTATGAAAGAGTTGGAAGGCCTTCTCATAGCCTTTGAATCGGAAGCCCTAGACCAGACCCAACTCGCTTCAGACTCACTTTCCAGCTCACAATTGAGAAAGTGTTCAACTTAAAAGGTCGGAGAAAGACTCTATACAAGCGGCTAGGAGTACTCCAGCACGTTAACCGGTTAGTGATTCAACCACGGCGAAAATTGACTCAACTGCGGTTATACGCTTACACCAAAAACTCCTATTGCTAAAAGAGCTGATTCAATAGCAAAGGAAAATCAACCTTCCCTTCTACTGCCAACTATGCTTACTCTTCTATTCTCGACAGATGGTTGATTCAGGGGAGCTGTAGAAAGACCCGACATCAGGCATATTATTAAAGCAGCCTTTACGCCACACATACTTCTAATGCCAGGAGAGCTTATAATCAGTCCCTGTTAACTCATGTCTACTTCTCTTTCTGTAACAACCCATTCTGTAACAATAACATTGGACTAAATGCCATTTTCCTTCCTAGAGGCCAGTGGTAGAAAGCGAAATCGAGTTTGAGTTCCCCCGGTGAAAAATAGGCTATAAGTAGGCCGTTTGCTATTGCTTGCTATACGAGCTGCTTGCCTTTATATTTTTGTGCTTGGCTTTCCTATCGCTCAATTGTGTGGTGGTCGACCTTAACGCCAGAAGCAAGCAAGCCCACGGAGCGGTAAAAACTTCGTAGACAAGGCTCGTCTAGTACTTGATTTACGAGCTCGTGTACTACTCGCCCCTATCTCTTTTTTTGGGGCTTATGCACTCCACTCGCTGTCTACTAAACGAGCGTTAGAGCGAGCGAGTTCAGCCTTCAATTTAGTGGCTTCCCCCTCACCCTACTCTTTCATTTCCGCTTAAGCTTCCCCGGTTTGGGGGATTAATTGATTGGATACCCGAGAACCATAATCTTTCCTAGGAACAGCTTCTACGACGATAGATAGGGGTCAGGTTTGTTTGGCATTTATGCCCCTTGCCCTCCAAACAGTATGGGAGCCTTTCAGCTCGTACTGCTCACATTCCTAGATCTTCACGGCACCTCCTCCACCATAGTGTGAGCTGGGAGCTGCTCCGAAAAGCGAGGCCCACTTAAAAATTAGCTTTCAACAACACCACAAAAAAAGTAAACTGGGGAGCTTCTTATTTTTATAAAAATACTAAAAAACAAGGTTTGGAACCCTACTCCCCAACAACTACAAGGATGCTTGCTTGCTGGCATCAAAGCCCTTCATTATTATTAGTAAGATGGGGCGGAGGGCGCACAACCCATTCTATGCTCCTTTCCTGAGCCTTTCACACTAAGCTCTTCGATCCTGCCTTTCGCCTCTCTAGGCTTCGCTATCGCTCATGACTGGTATATGGATCTCTCTATGTAGTGGTCGGCCTTCTAGAAGCTTCGCCAGAAGCGACTAGTCGCTTCCCGAATGCCTCTTTACTTTAGTATGGTCTAGTCTTTCGTCCCGAACCTCCTTCCTTGCCGCCAACGTACGCTACTAGGTTATTCAATAAAGCAAGCTACCTTACTTGCATTCTATTCTATAAGCGGAGCGACTTGTCGAGTCTACGAAGCTTCGTAGTTGCTTCGCCCCTTTGCCTCGCCATGCCACTAGATCCATAATGACCAACGAGTCGGAACATGTACGAATATAACCACGCGGAGCGCCGGACCGGCCTATCGAAGAAAGAGACTATTGAGCCTATTTAGCCGGTTTGGAACCCTAGTTTTTTAGTATTTTTCTAATCTGGGAATCGCAAGAATTGAGAAGTCCTCCATTGAATTGAATGGGGTGGGAAAGACAGGTTCGGAAATGGCCGGATTAGCAGGAGGAAGGCTCTGACAAGACCTGAAACAAAGGTGTACGTACATAAAGAAAGAGGCTGGTTATGGCCTTTACTTAACTTAATAGGGCTCCTTCCCATCTATCTTGAACGGGACGAGCGACAACGACGTGTTAAGTCTCGCTTTAAAGTTAGGGGCGAAGAGCTTTTAGTAAGGGAAGGGTACCCACTGGATATGTGAGACGTTAGTCGAATTGGCGAAGAGCTGAGCCTAAAGAGGTAGGCGAAGGGTACCCACTGGATATAGATAGGTGAGACGATAGTCGAATTGGCGAAGAGCTTTTAGTAAGGGAAGGGGAAAAGTTCCTTAAAGAAAGAAGAAGTAGCATAACTCGACTTAGCCCCGTAAGAGAGGCTTTGATTCAAGCTCAGCCGGAGAACGAGATAATCAATGCTCTGCTTCCTGCTTCCTTCATTTACTAAGTTAGAGTAGTGCGACTTGGCTCTACTGCACAAGAGACTTCACCAACTAGGGAGGGGCCTTCTTTATCGATTGAGTGATGCGGGGTGGCCGATGGGAGTTCGTGGCTACTGATTCTTTTTCTTCTTAATAGGAGTAGCGCTCGATCTCTTACTTAGGCTCAGGCACGGGCTGCTCTGCTTCCCGATATCAAATTAAAGGTGGGAGTTCGGTTCTCTGCGCCAGTATGGATTGGAGTGCGCTGTCAGAGGAGCCGTGACTCCGAGCGAAGATGCGGAGCGACATAGACAAGAGAGGTGCGGAGCGGAATCAGACTTGATAGTGAATATGCCTGACAGAGATGGGCTAACTTAGCTCTTTCCTGAATAAGCGCTTTATTCAATCATTGAATAGCTATTCAGCTCTCGTCGATCTCTTTTGTTCGATTCCACTCTTTCCCATCCGAAGTAGTGGGGGCCGCATAAGAGGCTTCATTCGCTCCTTAGCCTGTCATTCATCTCGACGACTATTGTCTTAGTACTTATCGTGGCCATATATCTCCCTCCCTGGCATGAGAGATATAGGAGAATGTAAATAATAATTGAACCCGAGCACACATTACTCTATCTCTCTTCTCTATTGAGGGAGGTATCAAAGAAAGCAAGCTAGGGCTAAAGAGGTTCAGTATTAGTCAGCGTCCTATAAAGAAGGTGACGAATCATACTTCTTTGAAGAAGCATTCCTCCTTCTCTTCCCAGGGCCTTCCCCGGGAAAAGCGAGCTTCTCCTCTCTCACTCGTTGACTTCCTTTCTCGTTCAGTGTAGGGTTAGGTAAACTATAGACCTACCACTTCCTTATCACTTTCTACCGCCCAGCTTACGAACATCACTTGAAGTACCCAGACTAGATATATGTGCTTAGTCGACTCCTCCACCTCCCTTAGTTCGAAGACTCAGATCAATCACCCAGTAAGAAATTAGATCTCTCCACGTACAAGAATGCCTCTCTTCTTTTGACAACATCTGATAGCCACTGAACTACTTTTGCTGTGAACCACTTAGATTGCAACGAGAAAAGAAGGAGATAGCTTATACAACGCTTACAATATCTTATTAGAAGGATCTCCATCTATTCTCTCATCCCACTCATAGGAGTGAGCTGCTAACTACTTGCCAGTCCCAGCAATCAATGGATTGAACTCGCGCTGCCCATTAGTCCTAGCACGGGGATGCGCCTTTCATTCCCTGGCCTCCCCTTCCTGCCACTCATAACCCATTGTAGTTGCTTAGTGAAGCCCATTGGATAAGCTGCCAAGTAATAGCAATCCTCAGTAGGCGTCGGACCTTAGAACTGGAGGCGTGCTGCATAGATTGGGAAAAAGGAAGGAAAGGACTAGAAGCTCTACCAAGAAAGAGAGTCAAGATCGAACTAGCCCAATCCGGGAAAAGTCAAAGTAGCCACTCAGACCATATGCTGAGCTAAGAAAGTGAGATGCCAACAAACTCGCTGCTATTCCATCTTGGAGAACCCTCCTCGCACTATTAACCCCTATCCGCTGGCACTGAATAGAATGACTTAGCTTCTTATCACTGCGCTGCCGTCGTTCTTTACTATTCGATCGGGTCTTAGTAAAGTTCCTTTCATCGAATTGAAAAGATTAGTTGAAAGAATTGAACGATAGGGAGAAGGCGAGAGAGAGAGTAATAGGCTCTCGTACATGATTTATATTAAAAGCATTCTCGTCGACTCTCTTCCCGTCCGCTATTGGAATAGGAACCAATAGTACCGAGAAACAGTAAGATTGGAAAAAAAGAGGAAGAAGAAAGAAATGAATCATCCTGAGGTTCCACTCCTTGGTTCTCCAGTGCCCGCCTCACACCTTCAATAAGGGGGACTCTCCCACTTTAGATAAGAGTACATTGGATAGAACAGAGAGCGCTACCATAATGCCTACAGCAGTCAGAATGGAGAGGAATGGGATTTGAGCTTGAGCCTGAAAGTGTGATAGTCGGGACAGTACTACATGAGATGATCTATGCCCTGCAGCTACTGGTCTCAGACCATTGGCCCTACAGTGAAGGGCGGCAGAAACTGATATTCATATGTCCCCGTCCACTTCTTGGCACTAGTCAGGGGAAAGAAGCACTTGAAACGAAACCAGCTATTAACGTTCCGATCCAATTGATGATTGTCCTAATGGTCGGGAAGCGGTGGTTCAATATGATCTTCGGCAAGGAGAGTCGGCTTGAATCGGCGCATAATTCTATCTTTCAACTTTGCATCTGTGGTCTTCCCAAGCATGAACAGAATTTCCTTTCACTCGCTCGTCCTAGTCATTCTTCCCGGAAGTCCAGTTAGCCATTGCTCCCGGAAGTAGGAATCAAGGATCCCCGACTGACTCTATTGAGGAAAGGTACCCAATGATCAAGATTCAGAGAAGAGTGGCAGAACCAAGCTCTCAATAAGATCACGAAGCAACAAATGAAGCGAAGCTACATGCGGTAGGATATGTAAGAGAAGATCAAGTTCTACGAAAGAAACGAATCCGGACCGCCCATCCGCTGAGCTCTTGAGTGGAATAGGAATGAAAGTGGAGCCCGCTGGTTCTCTTCCCGGTAGTACCCGGTAGTATAGGTGCGGAGCGAGACCTGAACGACAGTAGCATTCAAAGAAAGTAGCGTAATAGCATCAGCATCACTAGGAAGCGTAGTCAGGAGTATAGGCAGCCAGCTGTTCGAACACCTCTGCATCACATACGGTCGGACAGAGTGGATGACCGGGCCTTTTCTCCGCCGTCCGATCACAACACAAGTAGAATGATTCCGAATCCTCTCCGCCGAGACTCTGATCATGATCGGGCCCATTCTCTCTCCCGGCTTCGTGGCTACTCACGCTTCGATTCCCGTCTTTCTTATGAGCTTCGAGTCGTTGCTCTCCTCATCACAGCGGTGCTCGTTCATTCCCTGCCTATCCAACTGCCGCGAGAGACTACTATAGTTGAGCTAAGAGTTCATATAGATAGAGATCTTTCCCGGAATCTCAGTCGAGTTGAAGAAGCGAAGTATGCTAGCCGCTCCTAGCATCAGGGAAAGCAGAGACAGAAAAAAAGGAAGTATGGGCGTCCTGTCGAAGAGGCGGGCTAGGTCAGTTTTAAGTTTCGTGAGAAGCAGTAAGACACCCGGGGAACTACTGGGAAATCCTAGACCAGGATCACTAATAGAGCCTGCTGACTCCAGAGTTTAGTAGGGGTCTCGCATCCACTTAATTAAGTAGATCCAGACAGCAAATAGCTGGTCGGTACAGGGAAAGAGGGAGTCCACTCCGTGGTAGGCAACTTTCAGAGCTCATAGGGCACCCGGTGGAAGTTGAGCTCACTGCTGCATTCGAATCGGGTTTGGCAAAATACTGCTGATGGGTTTTTAGGCAAAATCACATCAGTCGAGCGAGAGTATGATAGTTTCTTCCTTGGTGGCTTTGAACATTACTTTGAATTGAGCCTTGTCTTGGGGCCTCAACCACCTCTGTCTTTCTCCACCTATGAATTAGGAGATGAACTTGAATAGGCTATGGCTGGCTTGAGAGAGGTTCTCCTTCTCTTTCGTGTATTCAACTAGCTGGGTTGCTTTATGAGTACGCAGGCTCTAGTTCCCGAAGTTGGGCTCTTATTCGCCGGAGGACTTCTTTATTTCGGTGCGATTGAAAGGTCAAAGCATCCGAAGCACTTCTTTGGACATAATACTCTTTCGACATCCACTTCCACTGTCTGAGCTCAGTGATGGGTTCCAAATATGCCTTCTTTCCCTCTCTCCCGGCTTCTGTTTATTCTTGCACCTATCTAATTATATTATAGAATCCAACCACATCTTCTCATTGAGGAGTTAGCAAGCAAGAGGGGTCCTCGCCGGAGGAGTGATTCCTGGATCTTAATTAAGGCCCGCGACGTGCTCAAGTGATTGGATTGGGGTGGTTCAGACGTCTCAAGGGTAGCAGGGAGACAAGGACTCCTCTGCCAGCTAGCTAGGGCTGACTCCTCTAACCATCTCTTTCTCTGGGTCCGGAGCCAGTGAACTCTCACTCTGATCACTCCCCCTTCACTGTCTTTGATAGTCATTGGGCTCAAGCAACTACTGAGATTAGATATGTAATTTGTTTGTGCGGAAGGCCTATATAAGAAGGTCAGGATGAGGCCTCCCTACCCTATCACAGACGGAGCTAGACCAGAACTGATCTCACTAAGCTACTGGAATTCAAGGTCTGAGTCGTCCATGAATGTATTCGACTGAGAACTGGGAGCCTCCACGAGTTCTATCTGTCTTAATCTGAGGTTCGTGTTCAGTCTCCCATCCAGAGTCTTAGGAATGCCAGGCATCAACATCACTTACAAGGGACACTCGGTCGCACCTGGGCGAATTCAAGCAAGAACTCTCAGACTCTTGGCGCCAGCTGCAATCTAATTCTTATGGAAAGATACGTGCAGCTAACTAATGGAAAGCCTCCTTAGCTCTGTCCGAGAATTCTTTATTGATCAGTATGCCGGGACGGGCCTTATTGAGTTTAGTAGCACCATTTCTTTCAAAATCTATTGAGTAGTTGAGTTCGCCGTCTCATTCGTTCTAGGCAACAAAAAAAAGAACTGTCTCAAGATCGTCCTTCTTTCTCCACCCGCAGCTGAGGTCACGTCACTCTTTTTAAGCTCCGGTTCAAGTTCAATAATAGAATAGATAGTGATAGAAAGGTGAAAATGAGAAGAGAGGAGTAGGAGAAGAGAGAGAGAAGTCAGAAGTTCTCGCACACCTCTTCTATTCTGACTCTATTTTCCTCGCCTGACACTCTATCCATCTGGTCTTTGGCTTTAATGGTGTGCTCTCCCGGACCAACCCCACATTCACCATTGCCTGGATCCGCGCTTTCCCGAGTTCACTCTCTACCTTTCCTGTTCAGGACTCCGCGTCCGCTCCGCATCTTCGCTCGTAGTCGCTTCCTTCTCTACCGTACTTTCATGAGCTAGTTCTCGACTTGGGTTAAAGCACCCGATAGAGCAAGGGTGAGTGCCGTAGAGATGAGATTGAAGAAGTCGAGTTCCAGCTTATGAGAGTTAGCCGACCCATGGGCACTGATTCTTTATCTGTCCAGAGCAGCAGCGGAATCGGTTCACTGCTGGCGGCACCATCCTCCCATTATTGAAATTCAGAGCCGTCAACTGAGCTTCTTTATTCCCCGGCATTCAATCTGCCCAGACTCCTAACCGTGAGTTGAGGCCTTTCCCGTGGTATTGCACCTGGATTTCTACCCCTATCGGATCCCTTTCTTAAATAAGGTAAGAGGACCCTCCCGGATTCGAGCATCAAGTACTTCTGGATCCCGCCCCTCTTATGGACCAGTTGAACAAGAAAGAGCCAAGTGAATGGAACATGAACGACCCTAACCTGGCTGCGCAAGTTCCCGACCGCTAGGGCACACACTACCTCTTACCAACCACTCTTAGATTAGGATCTGCAGAGCCTACTCTTTTTGACTCTTCATTAGACTTTTGGAGCATACGATCGAGCAACTGCAACTGCTGGACGAGGGATTGACACAGAGGGGACCAAATAGACCGAAGACAGAGACCAACTAAATAAGAGAGGGCCGACCCCAGCTCTTGACTTGGATTGCCAGTAGGGAGTGGCACTGTAGAGTTTCAATAAGAGGCACCTCCCTCTTCCCTTGGTCCAGCCACAGCTCACACTCATTCATTGTATAACTTTTTTTTTTCTCGCACACCCCACGGAGCGGTAGACTTCTAGTCTCGCCTATGCCTGGAGGTGTGTCTCGTCTATGCCTGGAGGTGTGTCTCGTCTATGCCTGGAGGCACTGAATCATAAGTGGTCCCACAACAGTCTGTTCCCCCTCACTTGAAGTTCTGGTCTGGGGTGATTCATTCCGAATTCTGGTTCTTTTGCGCTTCAAAACTATTAAAGTGAAAGTGAAGATGCGAGCTCGTTCAAGCTCATTCTTTTAATATAAGATAAGCGCTTCGGTCGGGAGCGTCTTGCTATGACCTAACCTATTTCGCACTCACTAGACATCCCCATTTCTTTTCTTATCTTGGCAGTGCGGGGAGCTCTCTTTACTTGACTTTCTTTATGGTTAATGCAGTTCGAGAGCAAAGCATAAATAGAGGTTCTGTGTGACTTTCCAATTCTCCTGCCCCCCACAGTTCAAGTGTCCCTTCCTCGTTTTGCTTCCTGGGGGACTAGACTTTCTTTGAATGAGTAGAGAGAGCGCTAGAAGAAAGTAGCTATCTGCCGAATCACCCTTCTTCCTTTAGTTTCATGCCAGCTCTTAAGCATGACACAGTGATGAATCTACCTCCGAATAAGGGCACAATTCTTATGTTAGGAGTCCCAAACTCCGGGGATGGTTACCTGACTTATGACCGGCAACGAGTATTGTTCTTCCTCACTTCCGCTTCCAGCTACAAAGAAAGTGTGTAAAATGTAGAAGAGGCGCCTATCTATTCTTTTGCCACTAAGGGCATCTGACCGCTCCGCACCTTGCTTCTATAACAAGAGAAGGTGGGTTCTCTGCTATGAGCTCGGAGCTTAAGCTTACTTCACTACTTCAGCTACGGATTCATTCACTGCTGGTTAGGGATCCCGAAATAACTAGTATTAGTTCGCCTGAAAGATCTTATGAACCAATAGCCTAAAGAGAACTCTCTCCATCAAGGGATTTCTCATAGAAGGGGCGAAGAGCTGCCTAAACTAAAGTAATATTGGGAAGGGTAGGAGGTCCGGTTAGACCCCTTGAGTGCCGCTTGCTCGAAGCAGGAAGAGAGAACGAAGGGAAAGGGCATTTGAGGGAGAGCCCAAGGGAAGGGTAGGAGTAGAGAGATTCCATTTCAGTCGTCTTGGGGAGGGACAGGAAAGACAGAACGAGATGCAAGGTAGAGCCAGGGAAGAAAGATTCAACTCAACTGCAGAAGAGTCAATCATGAGTGCAAATTCAGTACAGAAAGAGAGCGATATCGAAACCGAACAAAACAAAAGATGCAAGCAAATCGAGTACTTATATTCAACAACTTGATTTTTAGAAAGTCGAGAATTTACTTTTCTTTTCTTTAAGAAAGCACTTGACCGGTATCGAAATGACAGGTGCAGTCAGACCAGCAGACAATAATCCTTAGGCCCTTTGTTGTTATTCCTTTACTCCCTAACCAATTCCAAGGCCGCTTCCAATTCTGTGGGTGATGATGCTAGGTATGCCCTCTCTCTGATTTCCTTAGATGCCATTGCTCGCGAGTTGCTCGCAACTCAACTCTTAAGTTTAAGTGTGTACTGGGTGCATAACCCCTTTCCTTATGTGCGTAACCCCCGGAGGGGGGCCATGGGGGAGGGAAGGCAGTAACTCAACTGTTTGGTTTTCCTTAATGGCTTGCGTCCTACTACCGCCTAGCTGGAGAGCCTAACTGCGTTTTAGCGCGCGCTAGATGCCTCTGCGTTGGTTTTTGCGTTCTGGCTGTGCCCCGAGTTGTGCGTTCCTTTCTTTTTTCCTTCGGAGTTGAAACCGAAGGGGTGTGTACCTCTAGTAGTGTTTAGAAGCGAGGCCGGTCCAAACCGAAGGACGGTAGAGCAGTCCCAAGAGCACCTTTCCATAGCCCCTTTCCCGAGCAACTAACTAGCAGGAAAGAAGTACTTCAGGAAAGTAACTGCAGTAGCAGCTCCAGTAGTACCAGTGGCCCTAGTAGCCGCATCATCCCTAGTAGTAGCGCAAGAGTGGACTTAGTAGCCGCATCGCTAGCAAGAGTATCTGCCTCTGTAGCAGCTATAGTAGACTTCCCTCCTTTAGCAACAAAAGTGTACTACTCTTCTTCTAAAGCCTTATTTACTTTAGTACCTTCTTCTTTTAAGTGACCAACTTGAGCTAGTAAAAGTGCCTCTTTTTCTGGGTCTAATGATTCTGGTACGCGTCTTTCCTTTGTTCGTAGATTAATTACTCTAAAGTGTAAGCCCTCCTTGTGTCCTACTCTGTAGCCCACTGAGTCTGAAATCCTTTACTCAACATCCGTAACAGTAGCAGCCCCCTGAGCAATTGGAAAAGCGACTCCCTAAGTGAGTGCCAGCTCAACAGCATGAACAGTAGGAACTACAGTAAGAGTAGCAACTAAGGTAGCCCTACCTAAGTGATAGCTATACTCAACTTGAGCCCCAGTGTACTCACTAACAGCAGGAACTATCCCATCAGCTCCGGAAGGCACTATCCCAGCAGCTCTAATGTACTCAGCTACAGCAGCTCCAATGTACTCAGCTACATCGGCTAGAGTGGACTCAGCGCCAGCAGCAACCCTCTACTCTAAAGCATCCGGGGTGTGAACAGTAGCAGCCGTAGTAGCCGTAGCAGCCGTAGCAGCATTAGGAGGAGTAAGTTGAGTAGCCGCATCTCTGTCTACTATACACCCGTAGTACCTTTTTTTTTGCAAGGGCGGGATTTACTTTAGTCACTTCTTCTTTTCAAGAGTCACTTTTGAGTTAAGATTTGAAGTCTGAAGTGTTATGTCCTCTAATGCTGCTGGTGTGAGTATGTCCTCTATTCGTAGATGTGTGACTTATGTATTCCTTTGCTCGCTACTGTCCTTTGCTCGCAACAGAAAGTCTAAGGTATGGTTCGGGGTGCGTGTGCGAGTATTTGAGTTGGCCCATGGCCCAGCCCTCCTTATTCCTTTGGCCAATTCTGTCCTTGCTTTTCTTTGGGGCCTTTCGGGACTGGGTGTAAATTCCGTCCTTGCTTTTCGCGTCAAGGAAAAGGAGTAAGGCATAGATATACGTAAGCCAAAGCGCAGGCGTAGGACAGCCCATACGGCATATGCCGGGTAATCCCCCAAGGCGGAGTACGCATAAGTACCTCCCTTTAGCCCCTTTTCGTGGGCCGGCACCGGAGCATAAGGAACTCGTGCATAAGGTATCTGTATATCCAGGGTGTATCTGTTAAGTGTAATGAGTACCAACTCAAAAGCCGAAGGTGATGAAGCGGAAGCCTAAGGTGCCTACGCCACCAGGATCAACTTCAACAGCCGAAGACCCCTCAGCATCCCAGGAGCTAAGGATCACCTCAACAGGCGAAGACCCTCTAACCGTAACCCTTGGCCCTCTCAGAGTAGTACCATTGTACTCTAAAGCCTGACCATTGGCACCAGTGGCACCAGCCGTAGGAGCAGTAGCAACAGGAACTGTACCATCCTTACTACTGTACTCAGTAGCACTAGACTCGTATAGGGGAGACACTAATCAATCAAACCAGGCCTCTGCCTTTGTGGCTTACCCGGACTAAGGAAAAGACGGATCTACTTTAGCCCCAGGATTGACTTTCGCCCCAAAAGCTGCCTTGCCTTTAGCAACTAAGGAAGCCAGATCCATTTTTGCAACTAAGGAAGCTGCCTCCACTTTATCCCCAACTAAGGAAGCTGCCTCTACTTTATCCCCAACTAAGGAAGCCCTAAGGGGGTCTCTTTTAGGAGCTACTTTTGCATCAGGAACGACTTTAGCCGTAGCAGCTGATTCTACAGGACCTACTTGTGCATCAGTAGAGGATTTTTGACCTACTCCAACAGCCTCCCCAAGGGCAGCTGTCCTAGGAGGAACTGCAGTATCAGGAGCCCTCCTAGCTACTTTTGTATCTGTTAAGTGTACTGAGTACCAACTCTAAAGCCTAAGGTGCTGAAGCGTAAGCCCTAGGTGCCTACTCAGAAGCCTAGTACCCAGGATCGACTTTAGCCGCGGGCTCTACTTTAGCCGCAAAAGCTGCATCGACTTTATCCCTACCTTTTTGTAGCAGCACTCTAGTATTCTACAGTAGCAACTGTACCCCAACTGTCCCCAGCGCCAAGAGGGGGAGCCCCATCTACAGCCGCCGCAACAGCGGGAACTGCCCTGGCTACTTTATCCTTTACCTGAGTCTTCGACTTTAGGAACTCCTGTACCAGCTGCCCCAACTTTTCAAGCAGCCCCAGAGGATTCTACAGCACCAGAGTCTTCTACAGTAGTGGGAAACTACTTTAGGATCAGGAACTCCTTTAGGATCAGGAACTCCTTTAGGATCAGGAGCTCCTTTAGCCTCAATGGACGATTCTGAAGTGCTAGGTTCAAAAGCCCTGACTTTCCCTACTTTTAAAGTAACAACTGAGTTTGATGCATCTGAAGCAGCTGAAGAGTTTTTAGCAGCCCTAGTAGAGTGTGAAGCATCTGAAGCACCAAAAGAGTTTCCTTTGTCACCAACTGAGTCTTCTCCTTTATCTACTTTTGCGGTAGCGGAGTTTGAAGCGGTAACCTATTCTTCTACAGTAGTAGCACCTGCCCCGTCAACAAAAGATTCTGAAGTGCCATCTGCGAGGGCCTCAGTGCTAGCTCTAGAGTCTTTGTATTACTCAGTACTTGACCTCAGCATCCCTAGGAAAAGCCGGATCCACTTTTGTAACTAAGGAAGCCCCTGTCCCATCTGCACCTGAGTCTACTGAAGCCGTACCTCAGTCTTATACTTTAGGAGCACCTTCTCCATCCCCAACGGGCTCTGATACTTTAGGAGGAGGAACTGCGCTACCTGATTCTGAAGTGCTAGGTTTTTCACCAGCCTTAGCTTTAAAAGCAGCACCAACAGGAACATCCTTAGCATCACCCGCCTTAGCTTCAAGAGCATCCCTACCAGAACCATCGGAAGCATTATTTTCTACTTTAGTGTCAGGAACTACTTTTTCAGCCCCAAGAGAAGGAACTGCCCCAGCACCAGTAGCACTATCCCTACCTCTACCAGGCGAGTACACAGCAGCCGTAGCCGCAGTAGCCCTCCTTTACTCAGTACCAGTTGCCGCGGACTCAGTACCAGTAGCATCTGTATTATCCGGAGCAAGAGTAACTAAAAGAGCCTCCTCAAGGGAGAAGCTAGTCAAAAGAGCACTAAATGTACAGCAAGGTCAGAAAACCGTCCTTACTTTTCTTTATGACCAGTACCTGGCTTTCCTTCGTCTGGCCCCGCCGCGGAACATAAGGACGTATCTGTACGTAAGGTCTAAGGTTTCTTCCTATATGAGTCCCTACTCTGAAGCCTAAGCCTACTCTGAAGCCTCAACCAACTCAACATCCGAAGGTGATGAAGCTGAAGCCGTGGGTGCCTCCTCTGAAGCCGAGGCCCCAGCAACCCTAGTAAAAGCCTTATCTCCTTTGTCCCCAACTGTAGGATCGACTTTCGCAACTAAGGAAGTCACAGCCCTAGCACCATTGACTTCAGTGCCATCTGCAAAGGCATCCGATTACTAACTACTTGAACTCAAGGGCTGCATCCCTAGGCTTAGGCTTAAAAGCAGGATCCACTTTTGCAACAGCCGTAGCAACTTCACCAGCAACACTGGGAACTGCACCAGTAGCAACATTGGACTTATCAACAGCAGCCCCAACATCCCTAGCTCCCGTAACTTCAATAGGAGCATCATCCCTAGCTCTAATAGTAACTTCAATAGCAGCATCCCTATCACCCGTAACCGCCCTAGCAGCCTCCCTGGCTACTTTTTCAGTACCGAATTGAGATAGTTTAGGAACTCCTGTACCAGCCCTACAAGAGTCTTATACTTGAGGAGCAAACGAAGAAGGTGAAGACCCATGCTCAACGCACGCTCTAGTAATAAAAAAAAGTGTGTAAATGTAATTTCATAGCGGGGATACTGAACAAAGATTCACTCAATCCACGGTCCATTTTGTTTTGAAAGATGTTCGTTGTACTTCCCGTCTTTTTCGCCTAAACGAACTTTTCGCAGGGAAATCGACAACTGAATTTATAAAAAGTTGTACTTCCCGTCTTTTTCGCCTAAAGTCAATTTACCCTAAGTAAATGGTCCAGAAGTTATTAAAAAGTTGTACTTCCCGTGTTTTGAGCATAAAAACCATTTTGACTAGGGTTATAGACCTGACTGACCGGATAGCTTTAAACGGGGCATTTGTAGCCCCCGATGACAATTATTGATCAATTCATACGCGCATCGTTATCACTCGCCCCCGATGACAATTATTGATCAATTCATACGCGCATCGTTATCACTCGCCCCAAGAGCATCTCGTTAGTATTTAAACCTTCTATATCTGAACTACGCATCTCATTATATGGGCCGAGTCTGACCGGAGCGTAGCATCTACTTATATGGGAAAAGCGACTTAGCCTATATGGGAGAAGCGACTTAGCCTATGAATTTGATCAATCGACTAAGCAGCTTTGATCATAGAAGAACCTTCTGTACTGTATCGACTAATTTTTTAATATTTGAACCTTCTGTATCGACTAATTTATTAATGGGAGAAGCTACTGTACCTAGACCTATATGGGAGAAGCGTATAAACCTATATGGGAGAAGCGTATAAACCTATATGAGAGAACAAAATTAATGATGGGGGCCTATGATTTTTGAGCCTATGAATTTTGAGCTTCCATTCCAATAGATTAAAAGATGGGTGTTTAGGGAAAAAAAGGCTGCCAGTAGAGGTGGTTTGATTAGTTCATGGGTTTTGGGAGTAAGGAAATAGATTAGTTCATGGGATTGATTTATTGAGCCGAGGGCGTAATTTAGGATGAATTTAAGAATTATGAGCCGAGGGCGGAATTTTAGAGTGCTTCTGTAGGATATAAATTATGTATCTAGGAAATAGGGTTTGTTCGTAATTTGATTTAGTAGGATAGTAATATATATATACGTATAACTAGGTATTTAAGGAATAGCCCAGCCGCTCGGTGACGGGCTGGGCGGGGGTCCCTAACCCAGCAAATACCCGTCACGAGCTACAAACGAAAAGAGAAAGAGATTAATCAATATCTTGCAAACCATTATGGCATTCACGACTCTAAAGAGAGGAATTACCATTCCCATTGCTATATGCACTGCTTATTCAAGGTTCTATCCCGACCGGGCAGAAGGTCAGAAAAGCTAGCTGCGGCGGTCAGATAATGCCTTCGGTAATAGTCAGCTGGCGGCGGTGGAAGAACTGTCTTAGGCACTTCAATGAAGCAGCAGATCCAGTCTCTTGCAAGCCGAGCAGCAGATCCAGGGGCTGTTCCAGTCCTTGTCGCTGCGCAGTAGTGAGTAGGTGATCGCCCCACTCTCGCTTGAACAAATGCTGACTTTCGTATTTGCAAAGAAGTAGCTGCCGCAAGCTGCGCCTCTATAAACCGAGTCTGGTCTTTCGCGACTATAACTCACCGTTATCTTACTCGGTACGAGAGCATGATAGGCCTGGCCTAGCCCACCGCTTCACTCCTACGAGCGCATGCCTTTCCGGGGTGCCCTCCGCCCTCGCTTGAGTCCTTCGTCTCTGCCTTTGAGTCTGCGAACCCTCTTGAAGAATGAGTTTGATTGGCCGACCCGTTAGGAGTTCATTATATAAATACTAAGTAGAGACTTCAACTACAGTCGTTCATTCCAAGACCTCACTTCAGCTGCAGTCGTGAAGTCCAGTCGCTCGAGGTATTAATAGAGAAGTAGGAATCAGACTGAAACCTTCGACGCTGTACTGAAACCTTCGACTTGTGGTTACACTCTTACTCTTGCAAAAGTTGGAGAATCCACTGCTAGGGGAATGGGATGGATGTCGCTTGCAAGTCTTCAGAAGGGGGCGGTACTTCTTTCGATTCCGCAAGGGAGGCGGAATGGGATTCATGCAGAGAGGCGCGAGTGGAATACTTATAACGAGCCAGAGAGGAGACTGTGGCACTGACTTTCAGAATTGAATGCGCAGGGGACAAATGCCAAAGCAAATGCGCAGAAGAAGCTCTTAGATGTTTATCCAGTCTTAACATAAAATCCTTACTCCTCAGAGGTCTGCAAAAGAGGTTTAGCGTAGCCCGGATACCCTGAATCCACTCTTATTGATTGAATCCCCTGCTTGAGTTGATTGATTCCCCTGCTTGAGAAGCTGTTGTCGGAATAAGGGCTGGAAGTGTTATGCATCTAGACAGGCCTGGATTCGAACCTTTGACTGCTAAGGCGGGTCGTTCTAAGCCTGGTGCTTTCTTTTCTTCGAAGCCGGTCGTCCCTAAGGGGAACCATATGATCTTTGCCGTTCAGCCGGCGGCTAGGCTGGTTCTTTGAATACGCGACATAGGATCAAGAAAGAGGTGTTTTCTTCGCAAGAAGGTAGCCTTTATATACGATGGATGAATGTGCCGATAGGTCTATACGATGGATGAATGTGCCGATAGGATAGCCATGTCCCTCAGACCACCTCACTAGATGAACCTTTTTAGCCCCACGCTTCTGACTAACCATGATATTAGTCATCCGAGCGATACGCCTTACAGCCTTACCCAATAGTCATCCGAGCGATACGCCCCAATAGTCATCCGAGCGATACGCCCCAATAGTCATCCGAGCGATACGCCCCAATAGTCATCCGAGCGATATGGGTTACAGCATCCGAGCGATACGGGTTACAGCCTTACCCAACTGGTGTAATTTTGGGAACTGTGGAGAGAAATCTGTCACAGCTGAGCTTCGAGCAAAGCACGAAAGGAAATCTTTATTTGATGTTCGGCCTCATTTCCGGGGAAGGATGCTGCGATAGAGGAGAAATCGACTTTCATTGCCCCTTCCGCCCTTGGGGAAGGAAAGACTTTATGACCGCACTCGTTCTAGCAGATATGTCTTTGTCACAGCCAGTATCAGATAGATTCCTAGTATTTGACTATCGGTATTCCTATGAGATTGGCCGATATGGATTTGTCCTAGCACTCTCTGGCCACTTTCCCAAGACAATAGGCTAGGGAGCGGGCTGCCTCAAAGGAGGAAGCTGCCCAATCTATTCCATACGATCACTGATCGAATCGGGGCTTTTTCATACTCCTACAAGTCAGCAACGGGCACTACGAGTACTAGCAAGTCAGCAACGGGCACTACGGGTACTAGCAAGTCAGCAACGGGCACTACGGGTACTAGTTTCATGGTGATGAGTTTGAACCTCCTTACCCGTATACCTCTATGGCAGACTGCAAGCACAGAAGATAAGGGAACGATTGCCCTACGGAGGAATGACCGAGTTTCAGAGCAGAGGTGAAGAAGCTTCGACAAGAGGAAGCATCGGCAGAGGTGAAGAAGCTTTCATTCGACAAGAAGCTTTCATTCGACAAGAGAAGAGGAAGCATCGGGGGTGGATGGAACTATACTTTAAACAAACAGCTATTTAGAGCGATCCCCGTAGAACAAGCTATTTAGAGTGATCCCCGTAGATTAGAGAAAAACAGGGAAATAGCAAGGAAAGCGCTGGACTTTCCTACAGACATTGCTGGGGAGACTCTGACTACTAACTGTAGGGATCCCTATAGGCCTCACATTCCATTAGGGAAGGCAGTCCCGAGACTATAATAATCAGTGGACTGCTCGCCGCATTGATTCTTTCTTTATCCCCAGATGGATATTGATAGATTCCTAGTACCGACCTTACTTCAGGGTCGGGGTCAGGAAGAGAGAACGAAGGGAAAGGGCATTTGAGGGAGAGCCCAAGGGAAGGGTACCCACTGGATATAGATAGGTGAGACGATAGTCGAAGGGATGACAAAGGAATTTAGTATTTATAGGAGTTAGAGATGCGAACCATTGAATTCAGTACAGAGGCGATGCGAACCATTGAATTCAGTACAGAGGACAGGGGAACGATTCTATTCTATTCAGTACAGAGGACATGGGAATGGAAGTAATACCCATCTATAGGATTTCACTATTGGGTTCACTTATCGGATTCCTTCAATTCAGTTCCAGAGGATAAGCATTGAGATTGCCCAGCCCATCACCGAGCGGCTGGGCCTCATGAAATACCCTGATGCCCCTTCCCTTCGTTCAGCTCTTCTACCTTGAGTTGAGTACCCGCGAAAGTAGACGTCACGAGATTCATTATATATATCTTCAAAACTACTCGACGATCTGAACTTTTCTTTCTCCTGTAATTAACGCAATTATATAATCCGCTCATTTATTGAGTGTTTTTTTGTTCCGCATGGGAAAGAGTCTGGATAGCTCAGTTGGTAGGATTCCAGGATGATGCATGGGAAATAGTCGGGATAGCTCAGTTGGTAGAGCAGAGGACTGAAAATCCTCGTGTCACCAGTTCAAATCTGGTTCCTGACACGTAAATAATGTATCGCTTCATACAAAAGAATTGGTTTCAACGGGATCTCTTTCTCTCGTTCGGGACGGGAATGGAAACTCAAATAAGCTCTTTTGCCCGTGAAAGCAAGAAAGATATAATTAGCACTTGGTTTCCTCCCGAGTGCTTTGAAGCTCTTCTCCTGGTTCGGCTCGGGGTGCCATTCATTCATTTCTCATGGAAGATATTGAAACAGGAGCCAGGAGCAGCTGCCGGCAGTTTGAACTCAGTCCGTCTTCCGCTCGAGCAACTCGTCGTACCTCCCGACCCTCAGACAAGAAGGACAGCCCACGGGTAGATCTTTCTCCTGAATAGTGAATGGCTACAACTAATGAACGACTAACAACGCAATGAAGATATGAAGCAGCAGCTCCTGTTCTTGGGAATGGTTTAAGGGACGAAATCATGAGTGGTGATAGGTTTCAAGGTAGGGACTAATTACAGAAGTACGGGACTCAAAGAGGTGCCCGGACTGCCCGAGTCCCTTAGGTGTCTTTCCTTTCCGTCTCCTATGAAAGAGGGAGGGAAAAGAGAGATTCCCTCCTTCGTCCCTCTCGCTTACGCTCGAGACGTCAGCTCACTATAAGTCATAAGTCAAAGTCCCTTTCGTGCCTTAAAGAGGTAGGGAAAGAATTCATTACAAGAGAGTGAGTCAGGTACATACTATATTAAAGTAGAAGCAGGTGACCTGGTTCAGGAGAGGGCGTTTAACAGATAAAGAGATAGGCCAAAGAGTCATCATCGGGTTCAAGTTCTAGGCACAATGCCATTCACGGCTGCATTCATCCTTCACGTCGCTGTCGCTCGTTCCTCGTCCTTTGCTTCTTGTCCTTTCCTTCAGTGAATGGTTAGAGTCAGAGTTCATGCTTTAAGTGAGTTGTACTCGTAAGGGCACAGAGTTTAAGATCGTTCTCATTCTGCACTATATATTCCTATTGGTTAGGTGCCCATACGCTCCAATAGATAAGGAGAGGCAATGATAATTGGGAATATTCTCTTTTTAGGCTACTGACATGGGACGACAGAAAGGAGTGGGGAATTAGTTGCAGACATATTAGACAGACTATTGGGCAATGCCATTCTTTTATGGAATTCCGACTTTGAGTTTCATTCTGTACCGACCGAGTCAGATAGGGCTTTCTCTCCTTAGACGTAGGAAGTGACCTTTTTCTTGGGGATAGAGGGACTTGAACCAGAGACCTCGCCCGTGAAGTAAATCATCGCACATCCAACCAGAGAATCAATAGACAATCGTCCACGATTCATCCTTCCCACATGTCTGATAAAAGGGATTAGAAAAGAAGGCTATGCGAGTCCGTGTTGCCAATTTCGTATTATTTTATTATATGCCACAAAGAAAGAGTGAAACGATCATTCTCTCTTTTCGTGTGTGGGACTAGGAAGTAGGAGTCGCTATTGCTATGGCATCCTAGCAGAGTGAAAGCATTCCCTACCCTCTTCCGCTCTTAGCTCCGCTCGTGGCATAGCTCAGAGTCAGAGTATGAGTAGTAGCGCACGACTCCGATTCGGGTGCAGATTCAGACCAAAGGGAAGTTCCACTTCAAATAGACTCTTCACTGATTCCTCAAATAAGATTATCGAAAGGCACTCAAAAACCACTCAATTCCTCAAAAGAGCCCTCGAAAGTGCTCGAAAGACTAGAGCGACGTCTGATCGAAGGACTATAGCGACGAAAGAAGAGTCGAGTGAGTCCGTAGAAGCGAATCTAGTCCTTGAGTGGGAGCAGAATCTCAAGGGTTCTATCCATTCCCCTTCAAATAGTCTTAGAAGGGCTTAGAGTTCGCGTGATGCTTTCGTTCGATGGTCGCCGCTCGGAAAGATTCTTTCGGGCGCCCTCGGTGCCCAAATGATCACGATGCGCTCTGGTGATTAGGGCGATTCTGCCCAGAGAAGTGAGAAGTGCCTCTTTCCAAAGAGCTGCCGTGCATATATAATAATGAACTCGAAACCGATGACAGACTCTCTCTTTCAGCGGAAGGGAAAGAGAAAGAGATTAATCAATATCTTGCAAACCTTTATGGCATTCACGACTACTTACTTATATGTTGTAGTTGCAAGTCCATTCAGATATGAGACTGAAGCGGTTGGAACGTGGAACCTCCGTCTAGCGGGAGAGGTTCTTACATATGCAGCTGCCGTGAAGAGTGAAAGTTCAAATTCTTTTTGGATCTCAGCACCAGTATGGCTATTCAAAACGACGATTGATCTATCCCTACCCTTACACTCGGCCCTCGAGCTACTTATAATAAGGAATTGAGTCTCTCGTTAGTTGGGCGAGCGACTTCATAAGATTCTTTCATCCCTACCTGCCCCTCCCTATCTTCCGACCCGTGAGAGTTCATTCCAAGATCTTTCTACGTTTTGAATGCCATGAACTCTCTAATTAAGTTGCTTAGGCTCGACCAAGGGGAGAGGGGCGATTTATGTGATAATGACGCCGTAAGGATAGGCTCGACCAAGGGGAGAGGGGCGATTTATGTGATAACGACAAAATACTGCTGATGGGAAAACGAAAACGGCTCTTCTGCGCAGAAACGAAATGTTCCAAATGTTCCTGGAAATTCTTGCTCCCATTGGACCCTTTGTATCTATATTTGTATCTATATGCGTCAGGATCCCGATTATCGTCATTAGATAAGGTTCCAAGCCCCGCTTTCCTACGAACTGTCGCTAACCTTACAAAGTCAGTCAGAAAGAGACGAAGCGTAGTCGACCATTGCACCGCTTGAAAATCCAGATCACAAACAATCGCAGCTCCTACTAGATGTTCTACACTTGAGATTCCATATATCTATTGTCTTCAAATGGAAAACATCGGAGGAGACAACCAAACACAAATGGCGCAACCATGGATAGTACGGCTTTGGTACCCCAGCGGAGTCGTCCGGCCGAGACAAGCAACCTTGTCACCCAGGTCTCGTTCCCTAGGGTTGGTTTCTCGCCTAAAAGACAAGTCGAGCGGCTTATGGAAATGCCACTCCATAGCTCAGTGTGCTCGCCGGGTGTCTTGAGGAAGTTCGTGTGGATGTTCTCCATTCAAACCGTACCCTTTTCGTATCGTACAGAGGCTCTCGGCGATTGAGTGAGGGGTCGATCTTTCATTCGTCAAAGTCAAAGCGACAGCACAAGTAGATGCAACCGTACCCTCCAAAGGTGAATTGAAAGAATAGCTACCCGTTCGTGTACCTTACCCAACACTAGAAAGTCTCCTATAATACCATTTAAACTTCTCTTTCTATTTCATTTATGTTGAGGTATACCTAATGAACACGATTTCCAGCTCTTGGAATTGACGTCGGAGCCTTGGAATCTCAGTAGCCCCTCTTCTTCATCGCGGAATGATGGATTCGAATATAAAGCCCTCCGAGAGTTTGGGGATATGTGGCTACCCTGCCAGTGAGTGGACGGTTTACCAAGGAAGCGTTGATCAATTTGCAGATTCAGATTGTTGATCTTATTATGAAGTTCGATGAGAGAAGTGTGTTTAAGAGCACTCCTAACTTGATCAAGTTATTAACTAAGTCAGATAAAGATAATATACCTCCAGCGTCAGAATATCTGAAAAAAGCTATTACCAGAGTATTTACCTCTTCTTCAACAATTTGGTAACTATACGCTGGAGGCTCTCATTATTCATGTCCTAGGGTTGGTGTTCAACAGTGTTGGGGATTACTCGGCCGTGAGAGGAGAGAGTCTTTTGGCTTCCTCAGGGCCATGTGAAGCTTAGCTTGCTTTAGCAGCCATGTGAGAATGAAAGTTCGTCTTAGGCGTAGGGGCTGGGCGAAGCGGTAGCAAAGCTCAGGTGTTAATGCAAGTGCGCGGTGAGCGCCCTCTTGCATGCTCTTTGTACAAGCA
>JBBMJZ010405423.1:0-12896 GCA_037833815.1 Zingiber zerumbet
TTACCGTAAAGGAGTGTTTTTCTTAGTGGAGTGTGTGTCGCGTGTGGATCCTTGGATTAGTCACCTCTTCTTGAGGTAGATACCAAGTAAATCCTTGTATTGGCGTTGTAATTTTGTTTCTTGTTCATTCCGCTGCATATTATCACCAAGAAACAAGTAACGACGAGCTATTTACACCCCCCCACCCCCCAACCCAAAAAAAAACATATTTTGACCCTAACAATATTTTGTTGAAATTTATTTATGTAGATATAGTTTTGTAACATGTAGCATTTACTGCCTCCACCCAAGAGTAACCAAGAAGTGAATATTTGTTTAACATGATTTTAACTACCTCTTGTAGAGCTTGATTTCTCCTTCATACAACTATTTTGATGTGGAATTTTAGAATAGAAAAATTCATATTTGTATTCATTTTTAGTAAAATTTAATAAACCTAAGGTTTTCAACACCCCATAGTCACTTCTAATTTTCTTAATTTTATTTTTTTTCATTTAAAATATACAAATTTATTTAGGGTATCATCCTTATATTTCATAAATTGTACCCATGTGAATGAAAAGTCTCAATAATGACTTCCATTCAAGGGCTTGGCTCACTAACTGTTAAATAAATACAAGTGTAATAGTTTTAAAATACAAGCCGATTTGGTTAGTTGTTTTATATGCTGATCTACTTGCCATTTTAGCATGCATTGTAGATCTTAAACTCAGTGTATGATAATTTAAGGTAAGTTCCTAACTAAATCATTTCGATCTATTTTAGAGATTTGTCTTATATGGAGTGGGCTATAGGAAATTATCCTTACAATGCATTATAACTAAGATTCGAATCCTAAATATTTAGGAATTATTAAAGCGTGGTTGTCGATGTACCTAACCCGGTGAACTCTTATCCATATTTTAAACTATAGTGTTTGTAATATTATATAAATTGATTTTAATATTTTACACAATAAAAGGAAAATCAAGAGAAGAAGAATTTTTAAATGGTGTTAATGCATCATAATACCTAACTATTTAACATGTCTATCCACCCCCTTTATTCACATAATTATCACAAAAAATAAATTATATTAAAAATATACTTTATTTCCAAACAATTGCATAAAATTCAAAAACTACTAAAACCTTCAATATTACACTCAAATTTTGCATCAAAATTATCAGTAGTTACTTCTATCAACAGATAGATAGCACTAACATTTCCAAAAAATATTTTAAAACTAATTTTTATTCATAATCTTTGCACTATATGTACCTTACTCTCCATAATTTGCCAAAGCACCAAATGATGTGATGTTATTTTCTTAAATAAATTGAATGTTTTTCTCATTATTATAAATGATGAATAGAAGGATTTGAAACACACCCACAATCAAACATTGAGGTTTTTTTCCCCCTATTGCTAAAGCGTCGAGAGTCAAAATTATAAACACAATCAAATTAATCAACAACTTTTGGCTACCATTTTTTCCCAATGTAATATTGGTCACTAATCCAGTATCCGAATGAAAGTGTAGAAAATTCCCAATGCTAGTATCATTACCATCTTTGATGAGGGGCGGGCCGTCGCCGACGCTTGCTTATGTCTAAGAAGTGCTCATAGATAAATTTCTAACACTTGAATGTGCATCTTAAAGATCTTTCTGCCACATGGATTACCAATGCAATCTAGCAATTATGTGATGCTCTTGAAAATGTCAATAACAATGATAGCTTACGCATAAAAACATAAACAATCTAACAATAAGAGTATCACTAGATTTATAAGTTGCTGCAGTGTCTACTTTTATTTATATCTGATGAACTTTCACTACGTCCAATTCAATGTGATGGCATATCTTATCAATCTTTACATTCTCAATATTGTAAGCCAAGCGTTACTGTAACACGTAAAGGCCTGGCTTACTTAGTTTCAACCGCAGAAAAATTTGGACAATACAACCTATGTTATTAGTGTCCGGCATCTAAGAGAACCTAGATCCTTCAACCTAAAGAAAACAGGTTTGCATCCACATACAATGGCTTATAAAGACAAGACAAAACAGCTACCCGATAGTTCGTCCATCTGGTACCATTTGGTGTATATTGTAAGAATGTGTATCAACTGGAGACAGTTGATTGATTTATACATCGCCAAATTGTTTGGACCATATACAAATTGAAAGTGAGTGTTCCATATACATCAACTACTTTTCGGTGTTCCACCATTATTAAATACTTGAAATAATAGAATGCTTCAACTATAAAGCTTTTGCACTAAAAAGGAGTATTTTGTTTCAACTTACCATCAATCCTCAGTACAGCCCTAAAAATTTCCACCAGAAAAAACCAACAGCTGACCATATTAAACCATTCACTACAGCTGTTATAAATCCCATTCTAAATACATCAGGAAGATCCAAGTAACCCGCTGCCGCAAAAGGTGAGAAGCATCAGACATTTATATTTCTATGATATTTTATACAAGAATATATTACTTAATAGTAAGACATGTAAAATGCAGGCGGGCATTGGAAACAACGCAACTAGGGTGAACATTGCTTCCATTCTCACCCACCATTAATCCAACGATTGATAGGTTTGCTGAAATTCAGCATGTTTCATAGATCGATGTACATTGTATCAATTTCTAATGTTCTTTTATGTCACAGTTTGAGGACTAGAAAATCATCAATCTTTTCTATGAAATATAGGAGAATATCTCAAAATCATGGAACAGAGTATATGAGAACTAAAGGTACATAGATGGAGAGTTTTACTATGCGCAAGATGCTTGCACTCCTTAAATGGGAGAAAAACAAAACAAATTTCATGGCAACATGCTCTTTCTCAAAAGGATTATGCAATGGGACTAAAATTTAATACTGAAATAAGATATTAGATTAATAAGATTATTTCTCTAGTGGGCTTCCTCCCATATAAGGACTATATGTTTGAGTTTTATCATAAATCTATATATACCCATGTAGCTATTATCACATAATAAGATATAATATAATATATATTTTTTTTCCTAAAACATTTACATGGTATGTGATATCAAAGCCCATTTCATAAGGCAAGATTTTTCAAAAGTGGCATTCACTTGAGGGAAAGGTGAGTAATTTTTTTGTTCAATGCCAAGGTCGTTCTGTTAATGAGGGTGTCTTAAAAGTAATCGTATAGGCATTTTAGGATTACACATTTATTTAAATAATCTTTTTTGTTCAAACTAATTATTGTAATAAAGTTTAAATGATTTTATTGTATTAATGTATAAATCCATAAGAATGTGAAATGATACAAAGACATTCACATATCATTATTAAAATTGCTAGTTGTATTAATGTCAAGAGTGACCATCGATTTTATGTCAAAACCATAGCATGATGTATTTTTGCTATTGGATTAGGGGTGACAGTCATTTTACTCATTTCATAAATGCATCATATCATCAGGAACAATAAAAAAAGCTATATACCATTGTTTTATTCTTCCTACACTCACTAGCAACTTAATCTTTAGCATCTCCATGCCACTATTCTAAGCTTGTAACTGAGGGTGGGAAGAAACTAGATCTTACAAAAAATATATATATACAATCTAAGTAGAGGGAAGCAACGACACTACCAACATTTGTTCTCAATTCAAACCACCTACCTCTGCTTGTTGTAAGAACTTCTGATTGAAATAAACATCATCGCTAGCCCATGCCTACAATCAAACAATAGAAACACCAAAAATTGATGAACAAGAGGAATATAACTACCAGACTTTTCTTTCAATGTGTCCACTTGCTCTGGAGGTTGTAGGGACTTCACAAAAGCACGAGCACCACCACTACCATCTTGTGCTCGCTAACCAACTGTTTATCATAATCAAACCGCGCACAGGCATGAATACTACCACTATCAGCCTCTTCCTATGACCCGATTTAACAACATATCCACATCACACCTTATGCAGATGCAAGCATCGCCATTACTAGCATTTGCTCGCAATCCAACTTGTGTGCTCCATTAATTATTTACAAAGCTTTATATTAAAGGGATCTTAGGTTGTCTGCTTTGATAACACTTCATGTTTTATTTTGCTCGCTCACAAGAATTATGTTTATTTCAATATTTTCATGTCTAGTATATGTTTTATCTACAACAGTTTGTCTAGTTCCTCACTTTAGCTTGAGAAGTGTCAGAGGTATTAGATTAGTTGGGTTATCTAGTGGACTTAGTTTGACATAGTAGTTCTAAGTTTAAGGTTTTATCATGATTCTATATATATGTAACAGTCGTGATAAGATAAATACAATATTTCCATTTTCCCTAAAAATTTTACAATTTTAATCATATTAAAGGGTCAGGCTTGCAAGAAATTTATTAGAGTGGAAGGTATAGAGGAAGATCATATATTGTTAGATGAAATAAATATAATTAAATTATCTTGATTATTAGATATAACTTTATATAATGTTCAATGGAAGGATAGCCGACCCTAATTAGTTGAACAACCACAGTTAAATAATGATGATGAGATTGTTTACTAAATCCATTGTGAAAGCTATATAAGAATGTGAAAATACCTCCAAAGTACACGGCAGCTTGACCACTGCTATAATGTGTCAAGGAACCAAATAGACTTGTATTATATGCCAAAGCAAATGTTGCTAAGACATGAGGAACACCAGCTGCCATGTGCATAGCAAGAAATGCTGAATACAAGGCTCCAACATGTCCAGTCTGACTTGCAAAAAGGTAGTGAACAAAGAAGTAGGATGCTTGAAGAAGGCAGAATGCTGCAGGCCAGCTCAGTGAGAAATGCTGGAGAGATTCGGCGACATGTTCTGACATCCATGTCACAATTCCAAATTTTGAAAGTTGTTCAGCCATTCCGACAACAATCGCAAACCAAGCCAAGGTATCCCACGCAGATTTCTCACCGAGGCAATCATCCCATTCCAGAACACCAAACAGTAAGAGGATGGATAGGCCAAGCATTGCAGAAACCACACTTGGTATACCAAAAACATCTCTGTACAATGAAGGGATTTATAAACAGTGAGTTATTAGTAGAACAAATTATATATAATTGAGGTCTACTTCATGACCTGAATACAGGCCTCAAGGAGAGTTGGTTAAAAAGGATAATAGGATCAAACAAACAATTACTTAAGTGTTGGATTTCTTGCTTAGGCAACAAATCACATGGAATTGAGGTTTACTGGCTAACCAATGCACCTATGACTCAAGCATGCCCTTGGACAAAATAAAAAGAGAAGCATACAAGTACAAGAGAAAGTCTAACATATTCAGGCAAACTGTTTTCCGAGGAACTTTTAGTTGACAGGTAAAAACAATGAAGAACATGCTAGGCAGCAGTCATGTTTAATAAGGAGAGTGCTGATGCAAAGTCAATAACTGTATCTGAAAAGATTCCTCGGTCATTGTCCTATCTTTCCCACCAATTACTGTTTAATTGTTTGAAGGGGATGTTCTAACATGCAAGGTATCATCTAGTATGTGCATTCAAGCCATGCATCTTCAAAAATGCAAAAATTAAAAAATGGTATGTAAACTAAAATCTTCAGATAGTATTTATGTTTTCACAGGTCACATTAGCAATGCAAGGTGGCATGCCTGGATCATTGATCTCACAACAAGAGAGAGAGGAGTGGAAGGGAATACGTAAGGTAGATGTCAAGCCAAATAATATTTAAATTCATAATTCATGATGTGTTGAATTTCTTAGAAGTATGTCTATTATATACACAGTTTTGCTCTTCACTCATTATATCTTTATTCCAATAAATAAAACATTAGATTAAGAAAAAAATAATCTAAGTTTTTGTTACAAAGATAAAAGGAATGATAAACATACTGAGTTAGCTAATAGGCTCATTTTATGTTTATTACATTAACTAAAATATTAAATCAAGTAAAAAACTAATTTAAGTTTTTCATTAAAAGACAAAAGAAATATAATAAGTATTGAGTTAGCTATCTTTGTTTTGTTACTAAGATTGTCAACAAAATGAATTAGGTAATCAATGAAGGTGTTAGAATGGATAAAGTGTCTTGTTGTGACAAGGTTGGAGCAATGACAATAGAAGTGGAGATGAGGTGAGATAAATATAATCGATAAGGTGTGGATGATGGTAGGACAAGAAAAACTCTTGTAATCTCATGTTGAAATGTGTATAGTTGTGAGTTGTCTTAGTCAACTAATCACACAATGGCCACGTGCCTCTCCTAATAAATCTTGTGCCTTCCACCTCCTGCATAAACATGAGCATGCAACTGATGCCCCAAGGGTAGGGTGTTATGATTAGACCCTGTGATAGAAATCATTTGGAATTTGAAACCCAACTACGGCGTATTATAGAGGATTTTCTTCCTAATGGGTAACGGACTCGAGAACGTTGGTTGTTAGGATGGGCCTCCAAAGGGGCCGGTCCAATCACCTAGGATTAGTGGAGCCAAAGGCTTGGATATCTGGTACCAACTAAAAAAAAAAGAGTATGCAACTGATACCATTTAATACAGCACAATATTATGTGCCTTAATCAGCAATTTCATACAAAACAACAGGGGAAGGGGAGTACCTCAAGAAGATAACAAAAATATTTAAATTTATTCATGACATGTTGAATACGTTATAATTATGCTTTTATTAGACCTTTTTGCTTACTTGAAACAATAAATAATAACATTAACAATAATAAAATAATAATTTGGCTGATTGGCAACTGGACTCTCCTCCTTCATTACAGCAAATGAAATGCCAAATCAAAGGAATCTAAATATAAGCTTTTCCATTTAAGGTTAAAGGAATATTGATAAAATATAGACTTTAATCAATTCATTCTATCTTAATTAGAATAACCAAAATATAAAACCTAGAAAACTCTATATCATGTTCTCCCTAAGACAAATTAATAGCTTAGTTCAACAATAGGTAAATCATTCTGGAAGACAAACCTTCAGTAAAAAGAATGTGCAAACGTAATAAAAAGTTGCATTCATTTTTATTCAATCACATAACATTCTTGAAAATTTTCAAAGTTATTCCTAAGGAATTTAGTTGTCTTGTTCAAGCATGTGCCTCTTCTAATATAACTTGGGCCTTCCTCCCGTGGTTTGAAATGTTGAGCTATGCCACTCAAAATGGGCAGTATTTACTCTTCTAACACAGGACGAGCATTGGTCCCTACCATAATTGCTACTGCGAAGCTGTCGCGAACTCGCAAGGTCATTGCGAGGTTGTGGAGGGTGTCGCAACCCCGCAACTGTCTTTGCGGGATCGCAGCTACTATCACGATTTATTTTTTTAAGTTTTGTTAAGAGATATTAATTATCATATAATTGTTAATTATATATAATAATTATAAATATAATGTATTATTAATAATAGTTATAAAATATTAAGAATTATTTTAAATAATTTTAAAAATTAATAAAATATTTTATAAAAAAAATAAAATTTTTAATATATATTGAAAATTATATGTGAATTTAAAATAATCTATAAAAAAATAAAATATAATCCTTAAACATTTCAAATAAACATTCATAAAATAATTTCAGACCTTCAAATAATTTTATAACTATCTTTAAGCCTTTCAAATAATTTTATAATTTTAGATTTAGTTTTGAATTTTGAGAATTACTTATTTTTTTAAATATTTTTTATAAAAAATAATAGGAATTATCTTATAAGAAAATATTAAAATATGAACTCAACACTTCAAAATATAACATCAATGAGCATATTTAATAATCAAATATTAATAAAATTAAATGCACTCATATTTAAAAATTAAAAATGTACCAAAATTGTATCAGTATGGCACCATATGGTGTAGAAACTGTATCATTCCGCTCCAGTATCAAAACTTTGGCACTAGTCAAAATTTTAAACTATGCTTCCTCCTCCAGCATCAAGCAAGAGCATGAGTATGGGTTGGATATCATTTGATGCAGCATAACCTTGTATGCCTTAATCAGCAATCTTACAACAAAAGAGGGGAAGTGGAGTACCTCAAGGAGATAACTAAAAGTAAACAAAAGCATATTTCATAACATATTGAATGCATTATGATTATGTCTCTGTATTGACTTCTCTCTATGCAAAAATAATAATAATAATAATAACTAATGAAAATAATAAAATATTAACTTGTCAGCTGGCCTAATGGAGTCAATCTTCTTTATTACAGCATACAAAATCTAAAATCAAGGAAATATAAATCTAAGCTTTTCTACCTACGGTAAAAGGGATAATGATAAATTATAATGTAGCAACTCATTCTATCTTAATTAGAATAATTAAACTATAAAACCTAGAAAACTCTACCTAATGTAATAAGAAACTTCTTCTCTTGTCAATAGTTCTCCCTATGACAAATTAATAACACAGTTCAGAAACAAGTGAATCATTCTGGTTCAGAAAACCTTCAGTAAAATGAGTGTGGAAACATAACAAAAAGATGCACCCATATGGTTACTCTATCAAAAATTTTCTTGGAGAAACCTATAATTACTCACTTCTATTGAAAAGTAGTTATAATGTTCTAGACTGCACATTTTCAATGGACATAATTAATAAAAAAAAATCTGATTCTTACCCAAAGATCCACAAGGAAATTGCAAGAATCATTGCACAGATCATCACTTGCTCATTCTTTGTTAAGGGTCCCATTTGCTCCAGTTTCACTGTTGCCAGAGCAGGTGCTTCTGGTGTATCTTTAATTTCTGGAGGGAAGATCTTGTATAAGATATATGGGCCAACTAGAAGAGAAACTAAGGCAGGCAAACTTGCAGCTTTGAACCATAACACCCATGGACTTGCAATATTGACTCCAAGTTCTTCAGCTAATTTAAGGCATAACAGATTTTGAGCTGCAGCAGTTAGGAAAAGTGCACTTGAATTACTGGAACACTGTAATCAATAAAGAAAAAATTCTTCATTTCCATCTTAGTATGAGGATCTATAAGTATATTTGGTATTAAATTAATTAGGGCAGAAGTATTTCATTAAAGAATGTGTTTCTACAAATCCTGAATAGTCCTCTTAAGTCTAAACCCAAGATAGGAAGAGTTTTCATGTATCTATAAAAAATAGATGAGGAAATGAACCAAAAAAAAGTTATATGGTAAAAAGTCAAGTTTCTAAATTGTATATGCAGATGATATGTAATAATGTGGCAGATATGTAAAATATAAAAAATCAGTTTTATTCACAGTGATGTAATTGATAATAATATCATGTGAATACATAAGTTTACATCTATCAAGTAATGATCATCCCAAGCAATCCACAATTTCATGTAAAATATTTTCATGTGAACCTAAGTATTTGCGATCCAAAATACAAACATCCATATTAACCAAATAGCATAATAAAGGGCAGATGTGGGATCCCGAGGAAGAGTTGGACCATATTGGGTCTATTGAACACAACCTTACCTTACATTGCAAGGGGGTTTTTCCGCGACACAAATCCATGACCAAGAGGTAACATGGTGGCAACTTTATAGATGCACCAAGGCTCCCCTTCTAGACTTGACTAGTTACCCTTATAGATAGCACAATCCAAACAAAATTGAAATGTTGACCTAACAAATTTACATGTTGTCATACTGACTAGTTATATATTTATAAATATTATGAGATTGGTGTAACTTTAATTTAATTTTAAATAGATTTTATTGTTTGGTAAATTATCAAATTGAATGGTAATTTAGGATTGCCATATTTTCTCTTTTGATAAATAATTAGAGAAATTGTATTCCCAACTCTGGTACCATGTATTTTCCTACTTACTATTTATTTCCTACATCATTTAAGATTGAGCCTATAAAAGCTATGTCTTGTCTATGTAATATTCAACTTGATTAATGGTATATTTCACCATTTCAATTTATATGTGAGGTTACTTTTTCATGAGATAATTAGTCCTTTGATTCATCAATTTTGTCGAAGTTTCTATGTGATTCAAGATTCAAATTTTGGTGTTGCTAATTGTGGGATAGGCATCTGTCCTATGCTTAAGGTATAATAAAAAAATAAAAATTATTGACAAATTAATAAGTACATATTTGAAACATTATAAGATAGATATCTTTGTATGGCATTGCAAAATAGGGCAATGCAACATTTATAGTAACTTTGAGTATTAAGTGTAATTTTTTTAATATTTGGTATGATAAAACTTAAATAAAAAAATATCAAATGTTGTTGAATAATTTAAAATTTTACCTTTAATTGTAATTGGGTTTTGTTTGTTCTATGTATAATTATAATTATTAGAGTGAACAAAAAATAAAGAGATTTAAATTTTTTAAATGTTAAGACCTAAGATATTATATTTTAAGTTAAAATATAATTTATATTTTATAATTAAATTTACTTAATTTTATAATTATGAAATTCAAAAAAATATATGGAATTCAATTAGACTCGGCTCAATTATATGAAATTTCAGATTTAATATTTTTAATAAAATCATATTTAAATTTGAAAAAACTATATTTTAAAAAATAATTTTGCCTAAGTAGTTCTCTTTTATTTCAATCATTAGATATTCCAATAAAATTAATTAAAAATAATATAAATAAACTATTAAAATATTTTTTAATCAAATGAAGGTAAACTATAGTTAATTGTTAATGCTCGAAAAAAATTGAGAAAAGATATAAAGGGCAAGAAGCTAAATATCAAAGTTTATCCTATTTAAGTTTTTATTTTTAAAATTACTTTTTAAAAAACTAATTAAGATAAATAAATAGTTTTTTACCGAACCACGTAAGTAAGTTTCCGAAATTATCAAATCGCATAAGTTAGTTTCAAAATTACCAAATCACGTACCCACTTTCCTTTTTACTCCTAATCAATCGACTGATAAAAAAAATTAGTAGAATCAATTTCTGTTTGAAAATCAGTCGACTAATTTTTAACACTAGTCGAATCGATTTCTCTCTGTGCCGAAGTTTTGAGCAAATCAGTCGACTGATAATGAAAACCAGTCGAATTAATATGAAATTAGCTCCTATGTGTTCGGTTAATTCTCCTGATTATATCCATACCCAAAATTGGCTGATAGACCAAACAACCTCGGATTGACATGCAACTAGTTTCTATGTATTCGTTTAATTCTCCTTATTATATTCATGCTTTCAAACATCAATTTGACTGAATATATTGAGAGCAGTATTTTTTGAACACAAATTGAATTTTTCGAACACATTCGTGTTAAAAAAATCATTGCTCACAATATATTGAGTCAAATTAACATTAAGGGCCGGATATAATCAAGAGAACTAGACAAATACTAGGAACTCGTTTCATGCCATTTTGTGTTGTCTAGGTCCATTAAATATCAATTTGACCCAATATATTGAGAATATTGATTTTTTAACACGAATTAAATTTTTTAAGCACATTCGTGTTAAAAAATTATTTCCCTCAATATATCAAGTCAAATTGATGTTTGAGGGTATATATATAATCAGGAAAACTACACAAACACATAGAAAATAGTTTCATATCAATCTGAGGGCATTTGGTCTATCAGTCGGTTTTGGACCAAACGACTTCGAATTGACATGAAACTAGCTCCTATGTGTTCGTTTACTTCTCTTGATTATATTTATGCCCTCAAAAGTCAATTTGACCCAATATATTGAGTACAGTGATTTTTTGAACATGAATATGTTCAAAAAATTTAATTCATGTTCAAAAAATCACTGCTCTATATTAGACCAAATTGATATTTGAGAACACTGATATAATAAGGAGAAGTAGATGAACATATAGGAGCTACTTTCATGTCAATTCGAGGTCGTTTGATTCATCAGCCGATTTTGGACATGGACTAAACGACCTAGAATTAATATGAAATTAGTTCATATGTGTTTTGCTAGTTCTCTTGATTATATTCATGCTCTCAAATATCAATATATTGAGTCAAATTGATATTTGAGAATATGAATATAATCAGGAAACTAGACGAAAACATAAGAGGAAAAACCAGTTGATGGACCAAATGACCTCGGATTGACATGAAACTAGTTCCTATGTGTTCGTCTACTTCTTCTAATTATATTCATGTCCTCAAACATTAATTTGACTCAATATATTAAGAGCAGTGATTTTTTGAACAAAAATTAAATTTTTCGAACATATTTGTGTTCAAAAAATCATTACTCTCAATATATAGGGCCAAATTGATGTTTGAAAACATGAATATTATCAGGAGAACTAGCCGAACATATATAAATTAGTTTCATGTCAATCTGAGGTCGTTTGATCCATCAACCAGTTTTGCCCAAAACCGACTTTGATACAGAAGCAAATCAATTCGACTGATTTTCATTATCAGTTAACTGATTTGTTCGAAACTTCAGCACAAAGAGAAATCAATTTGATTGGTGTTAAAAATCAGTCGATTGATTTTTAAACAGAAATCAAATCGACTTATTTTTTTGTATCAATCGATTGATTAGGAGTAAAATGGGAAGTGGATATATGATTTGGTAATTTTGAAACTAACCTACGCGATTTGGTAATTTCAGAAACATACCTACGTGGTTCGATAAAAAACTATAAATAAAATTAATATTTTTATATTTTAGATGAAGTTGGCTTAGAGTTAAATAAAGTCATCAGGTAGATATTGTGATTAAGATTAAATGGGGTCAAACTAGAGTTAGATTCAGATTTACTTTGTTCTATTTAAAACTAAATCAAGTTTATATATAGGATAAGTATAGTTTAATCATATTTAATTAGAATGGTTGTAATTTAATAAGATTAGAAATGGATTAGGCTATTTAATTAGGATTTAATTAAGATTTCCTATTTAAAGTTTCCCTTTTATTCACTTCTTCCTTTCTTATCCCTCATCTTCCCTTCCCAA
>JBBMJZ010405444.1:0-12891 GCA_037833815.1 Zingiber zerumbet
TCATTTTCTAGTAATAGTCTGAGCGTTCAAAGATTGTAAGAGACTTCTCCGCCTACACGAAGGAGATTTTTCTAGTGTTGTTATTGTCATAGATAAACATTCATTCCGGTTGTAACCAAGTAAATTCTGAGTCTCTTGTCTTTTAGTTTCGTATTGTTTTATTTTTATGTTGTTGCTACTAATCTGAGTCCAAAGTTCAAGAAAGGTCTTGATTTATTTTTCAGGCAACTCAACTCTCTCCAGCCGGCTGACCCGGTCCAACACTATTCACCCCCCTTTTATTAGACTGCCAAGGGTCTTAACACCTAACAATTTTAATATGCGATGTAGATGATAACATGTGTATTTCATTTTTTTATTTTTTAATTTATTTTTTATTAGCTTGCAAGTACGTCATATAGAATTTTGCCTTTAGAATTTAGCGATGGAAGATCCTAACATAACAAACCTCTATAGCATCATCACTGAACGACGTTATCCGAATTGTCTTTCTCAACAGAGCACAGTCCAATGGGCTCATATTCAATGGCGGTAGCCTAAAACATCAGGCCCAGATTGGCCCGATAGAAGGCAGGAAGAACTTTGGCGCAATAAGAGGATTCCAAGGGCTTTATTGCAAAACTGAACTAGAACTGACCTCGTCGCCGGCGTTTGGTTCTCTTCGAATTAAGGTCTTTCTCGCTTCTCCTCCTCCTTGGGTTCTCTCGATCCTCTCCTCATTTTCTATCTAATATTTATTTCTGTTTTTTTTGTTTCAGTCATTTTGATAAGAAGAGATCTTTGTTAAAGTGTGTTTGGTTGGAGTAATCGCCATGGTTGAAATGGATACGATTCGATTGTATGGAACGAGTTCTAAGGGAAGCACCGTTAAGTCTGGAATTTGGTTACTATTAGATTGGATAAGTGCAAGGGGAAAACCCTTTCTGATAGAACAAGTAATCCCACTAGAGTTGGAGTCTGGTGGCTCTGGTCTAATACAGGATGGTTTCTTCACTCTGCAGAGGCAGAAACGGTGGAGTAGAAAATTGTTTATGCTTCATTCCGAACCTTCTTTGTAATAGGAACTTAGAACAGAAATGACCTTAAAAATTTGCATAAAATTTGAGCTGCATAGTGTCTGCCAATGTGCCTGAGATTGATAAAGATTACCATCCTTTGTAAAATGTGACCCTAGGTGGAGGTTGTGGAGACCGTGGAGACTTTGCTACATAATTGGGATCATACTTTGAGGATGTGGATCAAACAATTAACAATATTTTTTTTGAGGTGAAGGAATTTTATCTTTAGCTGCATAGGCCTATTCTATGGTGGCAGATAGGTAGATGTCATGGTTGATCAGCATAGATCGTCACGCCCTGACTTCTAAGAGTTCATGTCAATATATCAATCACTCTTCATTCTGAAGGCACGGAGCAAAAGTTCAGTATATCAATCATTTCTGTGTGGAATGGAGCAAAGTTTCCCCTGAGAACACCTTTCTGGAGCTTGGATGGGGTCAATCTGTTAGGTTATGCTGTGTACTTGTATTCCTCAGTCTTTTTTCTGTTTTCATTGGTTATATTGTATGTCTTAAAGTCACCTTTTTTACACCTTTCACAAAGTTATATAACTTATTGTTATATGGATTTTCTCACTCATATGTTCATGAACCAAGATACTGAGCCTTCTTGTACAAAAGAAAATGCTCATGTGATTTGTTTCTTAGAAGTAGTTTCAACAAATCTATGGAGGTCAGAGTTGCCCTATCTTGGTTATTATTCTCATGTTGATGTTCCACTATCTTAGCCATCATTCTACTACTTTAGCACTACCTATTGTTTGCCTCATAATTTGAGACCTTCCTAATAAAAAAATGAATAAATATGTTCCAGAAGTAGCTTCATTTTGGATTTGATAGACAAATGGTTTTCTGTGGTCTGTGACAACTAGTTAAATGGTCTTTTATGTTTATGTTTACTGCCTCTCTTGTGGCTTCTAATATTCACATTGTCTGCTGCCTTTTATGTTACTTGATGCAGAAATGGATCTATATCAAAATGTCATTGCTTGCTTTGTCTTGGTATCCTTACCATTTTTAACTGAAGGTCCAACAGTGGGAGCAAGAAAATCACATTTTAGGTGCTGATTTTGATGAGATATGTATGTAATCTTGGAGGAGGTTTGCTTTGATCAAACAAGACTAGACTTTGGTTTACAAGAAACCAAGGAGGACCCGACACCCTAAGGATAGATTGTGTAGTGAATATTCTTTGGTATAAAAGAATAGATGAAGAATGCATCATGTAAGCCTTCATGAATTTATCAAGATCCGTTGGGCCTCCAAGATACCTTCAGATTCTATTGTTATTTGTTGGCATTAAATACCAAATAACCATGCTAAATAGAGATATGTAGAAGAGTCCTTCCTCTGGTCCTGCTTTGCTTAAGTGCAATAGCAATCACACGGATAACAAATTTTCGCTAGAAGAGCTTTTGAGTTAGTAGCAATGAGAGAATTGCTGAAAATCATTTTTTTCCTTACTGTCACTGTTGCGCTGTGTCTTAGCTCTATCATTTGATATTTTCTATGCGTTTTAAATTGGCAAGGTAAATGAGTGGTCAAACCTTAAGGGTCAATTTGAAATATGTAATAATAACTTCTGTCTTTTCTCCTGTGAATGTGCAAGACTAAATGAGTAATGTCGTCATTGTTTGGTAGAGGAGAATTGGCTTCATATTGATGGGCATTCAAATTTGATGGTTTTTTTTCATGGATGGTTAATTGTTATCATCAAAGCACTTTTCTGGTTGTCAAAGCTTGCAGGACTTAGGATGAAATCAAAAAATAACCAATCAGGAAAGAAGAAACTCGAGCACCTGTAAGTTGGTTCTCGAATGTTGTTGTCATGTTGAATTGTTAGTGTTTAGTCTGTCACCATGGTTTCTATGCAACTTAAGGAGTTGTGGACCGGGAAGCATATTTTCTGGAGGCCTGAAATTCCTGAAGTTTCTAACTGGAGACACTACCCATTGAACCTGCATGGGAGAAGCACTAAATTATAATTCCTCAAGCCTGTTGGTTGGATTCTGTGTTGTCTCTCAGAATCTCATTTTTAGTGGTTATATGCACGACATGGACCCTATGATATTGGCTACTTTAAGCATTTGTTTTTTTCTCTTTACATACTTCAGCCATCCATGCAAGACTACAAAAACAGTAGTAAGACCGTATTTTTCTATAGTTATTAGCTTATAGTTTAGGTGAGGCACTATTTTTTCATATCAAAATAGGGCTCCACCATGCGTTAATGTCAGTAAATTATGTTATTTTTCAACTATTGATGCTACATTTCTTGTACTTTTATCATGAATCTTTTAGGTAGATTTGAATAATTTTGGAGAATATGGCTATAGGGATGGCAGTGGATATCTGTGATTTACCATACTTGTTGAATTTTTACCTGTTTGATTAAATAGGTATTCAATTCATTATTTACGATGTTTTTATTCATCCGTAACCAGTTTACCCAAACAGGTACCCAATTTCGTCACAATTGGGTTAGATGGTAGTGGGTACCCAATTTCGTCTAATTATTCAAATTTCTTAAATGAATAAATATCATTATAATTAACATTAAATTACATATTAACATATTAGCCCGAGCATAACTAAGAGACTTAGTATTACTGGAAAGAATATTTACACTTGTCATCGCTTAATATGGCTCCCCTTTTCTGTGGTTTGCTTTTTTCCCCCCAGTTTTTAGTCTTTTAAAACCTTCCCAAGTTTTTTTTTCCCTTCTCAGACAGTGGTGTGTAGATTATATTATGTTTTTTGTATGAACAGTGAAGATTATTGAATTATAGTGCTTGATCTGTTATTGGAAAAAGTACATTATTCTTTTTGATTCGATGTACAGTCATAATGGGTCTGGTTTGTGTATATTATTGTGATGACCAAAATCTGTTTGTTCTGGGATAGTAAAAAAAATTAAACAACAAGGTTTGAGGAATATGAGGTAAGGACTTTGAGGTCTATTTTTTTTATCTTGGACCGCTCTTTGAGCTGCTGCAATGATCAAGAGTCAGAAAAACCTCTCTTACAATTATGCAGTCCACCTCTACGGTTTGAGGTGTTACTATATTTCCAAAAAGTTGTGTCGTTGTATTTCTTTATTCATTACATATATTCCAGACGCATTTTGTTATGTACAATCCCAAATGAACGCCGTTTGTTTACTGTCTTTACTCAATAAATTCTTGCCAGGGCATCTGTATCAGTTGCTGCTGCTGTTGTTGCTTCCAGCTACAGCAGGCTAGGTCTTTGCAGTACCTTATCTTGCATGCATTATGCATGATCTTTCAAGTCTCTGCAAGGTCGCCAGAAAAGCATCAGAAACACTGGTGAAGTATTCACTATTCAGGTAACCATCAAAATAATTTTGCTACTATATGCTTTGTGTTCTTCTATCACATAACTCAAACATCAACAGAGAAAAGGGTATCCATGCAAGCATGCTTAGGCTTCGGCCCCATGCACGATGAACTTTCACTAGGCCATTCAAAACCGTGGGATACCTTTACTTACTAATATAATCAAAAGTTTCCATCTTTTAATGATTGATTAGAATTGCAGAATAATTGATTGGTGACCAAAAAAGCTGAGTTATTAACACCCGCATGCAACCCCAACTCGGATTCATGAATGCCCCACTTGGCTTTAACATTCCCTGCATCAATAACCTATTTTCTCCTCTGAGAATGCATAGATAAAAGCAAGGGAAAGTAGCAAAACAGTCTTCTTTTCAGCTTTAACAGGAGACAGCTTTGACCCTTAAAGACACTTTAGCATTGAACCCACTGACCGAATTCCAGGCTTCTTTAATCACATGCCTACAGATGGGAATGTTGCAACATGCCCTTCACCAACCATTTGGTTCTTCTTCACTTTGATAAGGACCCTACCATGGATGGAAAGAGTCCTCCTCTGGTGCTGTAGGCTGCTACTAGGCGTGGTTATTTATGTGATTTGTCCTAATGCTGCACCTGCACCCTTCCCTCCCGGACAATTGCCTTTCTTTTCCTTAGCAGCGCTTTCTCCGTCGCACCAGTCATGTTCCATGATGTCGATGTCATCAATCGGGACTCTCCTTGAGGTTCTCCACTGTCTCCTCTTTTCCATCCTCCGCCTTAGTGGAAGCAGGAGAGTGAGCAGGGGAACAAGAACTTTAGGATAATGAATCCGTCGTTGTTTATTTATTTAACATCTTTCCTCAAGACAAGCAGGAAGGAAGGAAGAAGATTAGGACGGATGACTGGGGTTTGGATGTTGACTCTTCAACAAGTCAGGAAAAGATACAAAGAGAGAGGAGAGAGTCAGGAAAAGATAGAGAGAAAGGGAGATGGCAAGAAAATAGTAAAGGTAAAATAAATTAAAAAAAAACTCGTGGCTCGGCAGGAGTGACACAGGGGAGGAGGAGGGAGAGACTTTAATGGCGACTTTAATCGAGAGTTGGAGCCTCTCGGTAAAGTGGATTTCTTCATGTGAGCGAGCTTGCGCTGCAGCAGCTCTCTATCTCTGTGCTTACGCAACTGTGGTGTTGTGTACTGCCCTGGTTGCTCTCGTTCGCCAGCTACCAAATAGGGATCCTTGCTACTTTACCTTTAGGTTATCTGAACTCTTATGTAGGGGATCTTGCTTGGATTTGGCTTGGATTTTGTGCTTCTCTGGTGAAAGACAAGCACCACACATAATTGACGATATTATGAACAGTGACAGAAACCTTCATGACGTGGGCTTTCCCTCTTTTCAATTTACATCAATATAGTTTCTGTAACATGGACTACGAAGATTCTTTATGAAAAAACACGGAGACGGAGTAGGTAAATAAGATGCCTAAAGAGTTCCACTAACTTAGTAGCTGTAGTCTTTATCCAGTCTAATAACAGCTCTTTTCAATTGACAGTTTATTTATTTACTATTTTCACTTTATTTTGAGTTTAAAGTGATCTTAGTGACACCGTCTGACATTAACTTTAACATTAAACTAAGTTTAATTGAAAATTTTATCAACCTAAGCATCATTGAAAGTTTTCGTTTTGACTCCTTTCCCGAAATCTCCTTGAAAATTTCCAAGGACAATGTATGATTGGCTGAATGAGTATCTTGGCATTCCTTTTATGCTAAGCTATACTATGTAGTTGCTCATATCAAAATGTTGCATTTTTGTTGTGTTCTTTATGTCCTCTGTTTACTCCATGTCCTTTGCTAAGTACTGGAGGATCCACATTAGCAACTTTTCTATAAAACTTATTCACGGCGCAGCAAATTCTGCTAATCTTTTGAATAGCCTTATCAAGTACCAGACATATGACTTGTCAAGTAGTTTGCTTAGTGTGGTCAAGTTGCCACAATGACAAAGGTGATCACCTTTTTTTTTTTCCAGAATCACATTAGCAACTTTTCTATAAAATTTATTCATGGCAGCAAATTTTGCTGATCTTTTGCATAGCCTTATCAAGTGCCAGACATATGACTCGTCAAGTAGTTTGCTTAGTGTGCATGTCAAGTTGCTACCCAATGACAAAGGTGATCATCATTTGTTTCATATAAAAGAGGCATTACATTCATTTTCCATGGTCGGGTCGGAAGACATCTCTTCATTTCATGCTCTTAGTTTCTTCGTCTTGTTCTTTCTGCTAAACTCAGTTGTTTCACTTGAGTTACATTATTTCTCCTCTTGTGAATCTTACCAACTGTATCTATTCCCATTACCTTATCTATGGAAGATAAATGACTTGTGCCTCAGGTCATCGTTCTTTCTATTATTCGAAATGAAAAAAATGGATATCGGTCTTTCTTTCTTTCTTTCTTTCTTTATTATTTTGCAGACAGAAAGCTAAAGAATGTTGTACCACCCTAAAGTGAATGCTAGAAGACTCTCAGTACCCCACTGGTTTACGCATGCACTAGAACAGTGCCAAAAGTTGACGTACCTAATACTTTAACAAAGTGAAAGAGAGCCTTTTATAGATCAAAACTTAAATTTATGAACTGGTTTTAGCATTAAACTATTTACAAGAAATATTTAGCAAGGAGCAAATCCATGGATTCACATTAATTTGTGGAAGGTATTTAACTTGTGTAGGGTAGCATGAGAATAAAAAAGGACACAATGTTGCTTTAATTTAATGGGATCAAGTGCTTTAAAAAATACTTTAGGTAAAGGTGATAGAATGAAAAATAAATTGTAATTTTTTAAAAATTAATAATTGTGATTTTATTGTCGGGAAGATCAATGGATAATGAAACAAATAAAAGAAAATATATAGACAAGAATAGTAGTAGAGAAAACAGAAATATTTGCAAATAATTGTTTATTGACTTAATTAGTCTTTAGATAGTTATTTACTATGCTAATGTGATGAAGGATACAAATAAATGATAGTTTACTTACTAATATTAGAGCGATTGAGAGTGCAGTAAATGTGTTTTTTCCTTGTAACTGCAATTTATTTGTTCTAATTCTATTTTTAATTAAGACCACATGAATTAACTAGTCTTAAATAATAATATTATGTTAATTAATTAGAGAATAAATATAATTTTAAATATGTTGAAACAGTAAGAAAAGAAGTCATAATTAGTTGAGATGAATGGATAGCAAATTATTGCAATGAGTTTTAGCTATTAACCGGATGAAAACTCTGTGTTGTCCTGCAACATAGGGAGCGTTAATGCTGGGCCAAGGAAGGAGTCCCCGACATTGACCTTCCGATGTTCAAGTCAGTATTTGGTTCGGGAGGAGAGAATAGTAGAAGTAAACAGTAACAGTGAGCGCGTAGAATAATCGAGCATTGCATACCTCAGCTTGTAGATAGAAGCACCTTTTTATGGTGTCAATGTAGCACCTATGCACATGTCCCAAAGCATGTGCTCGTTTTCCAAAGTCTTCTTAAGAAAAGACAATCAAAAAGTGTCTGACATTTTTTTTTAAGTGAGCACACAAATTTATGTGATGTGACAGGCTGAAAGTTTTCAAAATACGATTTATCTGCAAGATATTCTCTCTCCTTTCAGGTACAAACGTTCAAAAGAATACGATATGACATGTATGTGGGTTGTGCTATGGGCCGACCGGCCGCCGCTCGGCTGGGATATCGTCAACTTGGCTATATAGAATGCAACTACTGACCTGTTATTCCCTCAGCTTACATATTGTCTGAGAGGTGCACTGTGTCCGATCGGCCCAGATCGTCCGATTGGCAAAGACGGTGGGCCCGATAACTTAGTGTTTGTTTCTTGACTTCATCTGCAAGGTACGAAGGACGGTCGATCAGACGATCTGGTCGACCCTTTGCGTCCGACCGACTTCGTGCTCTGCTCGCCAAGCACTGTCTAGTCCGCAGTCTTTGTGTCCATCCGACTCTACGATTTTAACCATTTGACTTTAACCTTCATGTTAACTGACATTGCTATGACCTATTTTTTGGGGTCAACTTAATTACTGTATAGAAAGAGTTTTAATTTCTTGGATTTGTGGTATGAAGAAGTGAGATTGATTAAATGACCAGCTGTATAGATTGACAAAGTTTCATGGAGTTTCGTACATTTGTTGTTGGCCTCTTGGAACAAAATATTATATTTTTGTGTGAATGGTCGTCCTTTGAGTTAGAGTGTTGAACTTGTGACACAATTTGGCGTTGCATTTAATTTGTGGATAGAGATCATATTTGGAGTCTTTTGTCAAAGGCATGGCAAAAGGTTATGCCTTGCATCTTTTTCTAAATTAAAGGGCATGACAAAAGAGAAGTATAAATCTTCCTTTGTGAGGCAAGGATGAATATATATATATATATATATATATAGAATCACCAATGTGCCTATGAATACTTTCTAATTTAGTTGTTGTTTTGGTATATGAAACGATATGTGTGGAAGGTAAGGTATGCATTTAAATATTCATATTCCATTGACAGTCTATTATTATTATTATTATTATTATTATTATTATTATTATTATTATCCAGCCCTTTGAGGCCGACTAATCTCGGGGATGATTGGTCTAACCCCAATAAAAGTTTTTACTGGTCATCAGGGTAAATTCGAAAGTGCTCGTAACGAGCAGCCCAACAGTCCAACATTTTAGGGTTATTATTCCCTTGGAGGAGAATGCGCTGCAGTGCGCCATAATTATAAATAAAATCATAAGTGCTTATGAGACTACAGGAGCACCCTATCGCTGCACCATGCCCAGGGGCATAGACTGTCCATTATGTTCACGTAGCTAGTTGCCAACTTTTCATGAGACTTATTATACTTGATGGTTTGAATTGATACTTATCTCCCGGCCCCATTGATATGTAATTCTTCCTAGCTAGAATCTATCTTTATTCTTTGTTCGCCTAATATACCCTTAAGCTTTATTAAGCAAAATTATTTTCACATAATTGAAATGCATATCATCTTGTTTTAAACCTGCAATTATCACTACAATTAACAAAAGTATATTGCTACTTCCAATTCATCTGTTAGAATGACACATTTTCCCATAGTAAATCATAGAGTTAAACATCAACTTTACACTCCAGAAAGTAATTGACCTCAGCTATTTTGCTGAACTAATTGTTGGTGTGCTATCTATTGTATTCTAGCTGGAATATACATATGAAATGCATTATTGGTTGAGCTTGCTGGTGAGGTGACGCTGGAATAATCTGAATGCAATTGTGATGTTCATTATGTATGGAATAATCAGAATGCAATTCACGCTGGAATAATCTATTGTATTCTATTGATGGGATGCTCCAGTATGAAGGTTTGTTTTGTTTTAGCTGCCATAGCTTTTCATTATTTTCTGCCCTTGTTAATATATATATAATCTGTAGCTTATTTACGATTTCCTGCTCCCTAAGCGAAGGCACTTTCCATCTCTCTGCAAATACACACTTGCTGAGAGATGAGTACAAATTCATGTAGACACTAGTGTTTTTGCAGCAAGAATGCAGGATTATCGGTAGCAGTTCGCAAACGGACTTGCATGCAGGTGGAGTTCATTCCCTATGGTTGCTCCAGTTGATTTTTGAGATCAATTCTTAACTGATGTAAAATATCTCGATGGTGGCTGACCTTCTCATATAAAGAGTTGACTAGGGTAAAATGTTCCCGTGATTTATCTATATCTAATTGGTATTCGTTTCTACAAACCAACTCAACTTGGTGCTGGTCTTAGACTAGCACGAATGTTGGAGTTAGTCTTTAAAAATAAGTTTTTACAAACCAGTATCAAGATGGTACTGGTTTGTAAAAACACTAAGATGGATGGTGCTGGTTTAGTTGTGCCAACACCATCTTGGTACTGGCAACACTTTGTATGCAATTAAAAGAGAGAAAGATAGTTAAAGTAGTAAGTGAATGGTTATTTGTCACATAAGGTTTTAGGGTCGAATCTTAGAGTTGATAGAGTGTAAATCTCTCCATTCTATATAACTCAACCCTTCTTCTCACTTATCTCTTAGGTCACTATAATTTACCTCCTTTATATTAATCTTGGACAGCTGACAAAGATACTAGCTAGAGGCTAACATTTTATCTTTTGTCACAAAAGAGATAGAAGAGTGACTTTTAATTGTGCGAGATGTCCACGTTGGATGTTCTCTTGATCACTCGCAGTGTATTCTTGGATATGAACAAATAGAGAACCAATATTTAATAAAATCTCCTGCATTATAGTACAGAAAGTACTGTTGCGAAGTGACTACTTGCACAGTCGTCGTTTCTGTCAACTCTATCTCATGGTCTGTTCACTGAAACCAGCAGCCTTGTTTGGTTGTCTCACCACCACCTAGCTTTATATATTTGATAGCTGGCGCGAGATATTAGACTAGGAAAGAGCGCATCTCTTTCGAAATGCCAACTCCACCATATATCTTCAGCTCTTTGAAAGGGCTTCAACAAAGCTTTCTATAAGGGCAAGAGATCAGAACGTTTGTTGTGCAAAGCTTCTCAGTTTTTTTTTTTTTTTTTGGTTAGCTCCTATGATTTTGTTTGCCCTATGCTACAGCATTAATTCTTTTAGCTTCATTTTAGGCAGTATTCCTGGTGTTTCTAGTAGTGCTGATTAGGAACATGAAATCCATGAACGACAACTGGCTGGGTTTCTCCCTTTCCTCTCCCATGAACATGGATGCATCTTCCAATCCACACCATTGCCAAGATCATATAAATCATCACCACCACCAAACTCTACCCTCATTTGCCGCTACGACTGCAGTGCCATGCAGCATCTTCCATTTTCCACAGGCCACCAACTCCGGTATTTGCTACGGCATGGAAGGCGCTGATAATGAAGCAATACTTTACCCTCAGTTATCTGTCATGCCGTTGAAGTCCGATGGATCACTCTGCATCATGGAAGCTGTCAGCAGATCGCAGCAGCAAGGTTAGCTGCTTGGCTTTTCCATTTCAAACATGTTCCTCATTGCAATTGTTCTGATGCACATTTCGATACTGCAGTTGTAGGAATGGTGCAATCTCCGTCGCCTATACTAGAAGACTTCCTTGGCGGTGCACCACACATGGGAATCCAGCACCAGTTCGGGAACAACGATAGCACGGCAGCAATGGCTTTAAGCTTGGACTACAGCAAAGAATCTGATAGCCAAGCCAACAGAAACCATTCCCTGGGCCTTCTCCAAAGGCAACATCAGTTATACTTCCAACCATTGCACGAAGGGTTATGCCATGAGATGTATGATGTCGCAATGGAGGAAGGATCAACCAATGGCGAAGGAATTTCCAGCGTAAAGTCTTGGGTGAATAGGCACTACAATGGCGGCAGCAATGGGTATTGCGAGGAAACTGCTCTCGGATCTGACCCTGTCGGAGCAATTGGGTATGGGAATCTGCAGCCCTTGAGTTTGTCCATGAGTCCTGGGTCCCAGTCCAGCTGTGTCACAGCTCCTCTGCAGAGCTCTGCTGCGACTGAATGCATGGCTTTGAATGCGCCAAAAAAGAGAGGTGCTGGCAAAGTGGCCTACAAGCAGCCTGTTCATAGAAAATCTATTGACACATTCGGCCAGAGGACCTCTCAGTATAGAGGTGTTACGAGGTCAGTTTTCATTATTTATTTTTTTCAATTACTATACATTGTTATACATTTATGTGAGCATCTTTATTGCACTAGTTTGTTGATTTCTGCATGTATTTTTCATGCATTAATCCAATATATGAGTAGAACAAGATCAGTTTGCACGTTTTGTTTTCCCTAGGGTTTACAGTATGAGCTTGAACATTTTCAATGCCTGTGGTCAGTGTGGTTCTTTCAAAATATTAAAAGTATATCTTCACTAAGATTATTTGTTGTTAATTTAATTATGATGCATTCAGATCTTATATATTGCTTCCTTTTTCTGGATTACTATATATTTCCAGCTAGCTATTATGTGAATCAATCAAAATATTTATGTATTGGTGTTCTTATCGGAATCCTTGATGATTCCACCAGTTTATCTCATGTGATACATGGTTCAGGCATCGGTGGACCGGTAGATATGAAGCACATCTTTGGGATAATAGTTGCAAGCAAGAAGGTCAGACGAGGAAAGGGCGGCAAGGTGAGTTGAAAAATGAGATAAAGTGTTTGCTGGGAATACTCTTTCATTGTCATATTAACGCAACTAATTTCTTGTTCAGTTTCACATTCAACATTTGAGTAAACCCTTCTAACTACAAATTGTGATCTTGTTAATTTGTTATGTGATTCCTTTTGCCGAGTCTCGTAAATGAATACGCTTTTTCTGCAGTCTATCTCGGTACGCTTGCTTTGCGCTCAAAAACTCATCTTCATTTCTTCTGTTTTAATATTTGTTTATCTTTGTCATTTCGGCCTCTCAGGGGGTTATGATATGGAG
>JBBMJZ010405468.1:0-12887 GCA_037833815.1 Zingiber zerumbet
TGCTAATCGATTGGTAAGCACTATTCGATTTGGGAACTCTCTATTCATGATTTTGGGCATCTTAAACGATTGAACCCGTATGTTAATTGATTAGTGAACATCAATCAATTACCTAATCAATTGGTGACTGAAAAACCTGATTTCTTATCACGATTTTTCAGCCCAAAGAACCCTAAAATCACACCGTCAATCGTGTTTTTGTGGATAATGAGAAACCCTCAATTCATAGGTTAAATCCTAACCTATCCATATTACATTCAACAGATATATATTAATTTTACTCATTCATATGGAATCAAATGCCAAAAGTTAATGTATATATGTCAAATTGTTGAAAAATAATCCTTACGCCTTAGCTAAACTTTATTCTGATACTAATTGTAAGAATTATAATACATCAATAATGAATTAAAGGATGCATCTACAATAAAATCTAGCTATCATCAATTTCTAAAGCAATATTGAAACTGAAAAATAGCTAACGAAGAGTTGACTTGAATCTATTGTGAGGCTATTGCTTCTTACTTGTCACCGGAGATCTTGCAAGTGTAGCAGAAGCCTTCCATAAAATTGAACCGACAACTCAAGGTCCTTCTCAATGGGAGAAAAGAGGTAAGAGGAAGAGAGTAAAATTTAGCATGTCCTAATTGAATCAATCTCTTACTTTATATACCTGACCAAACCTATGGGGACTATCCGCTACAAAGGTCATCCCTTATTAACAGTCTATCAATGTTAACGAACCGGATTAATGGATCTACACATTGAATCCATATCTATTTAATTCAAACTCCTTTTATATGCAATCAAACATTAAATCACTTAATTGGGGTTTATTTTCTTTAATGATAATTAGTTGTGTATATATTAATCAAGTGTAAGCTCATCTTATACAGATTAAATCTATCCATGTGAACTTAATTAGATTTAGTCCACTTATATAAACTTAATCCTAGGTACCATAAACACAATTCAATATCTGGTTCACATGTTTTTAGTTCTTCTCCAAGCTTAATGATCATTCACAAGTCCTTAACCCAACCTTGGCTTCTCACTAGCTTATGCTATCTTTTGTGCAAGCTTGATCTCGAGATAAATTATAGATTGATTCGAAATAAAAAATCCTGATACACATTGAACACTCAAGATTGACACATCTATAATAAATAAAATTAAATTGGAAGAGATTTATTTGGTAATTAATATTCTCTATTTTGGTAATAAATAGAGAAAAATTATAACCAGATTAACTTATTTTTTATTTAAAATATGTATTTCCATATTTACTATTGAATCTAGCTAGAGTTTTGTATTTTAATTATTTTTTAATCAATATAATTTTTAATTTGACGCCCCTAGTATGAGAATTTTTTTTTCTTTGGGAGGTTATTTTCTTATTTGCTCTATCAATTTCATTCATAGTTCCTATGTGGTTCGACGATTCAAGCACGTCTCTCTTTCATGCTTTACCAATTACACTAATGGTTAGTAGTCATCCATGATTTATTTTCTCTGTATTGACCTAAAGATAAGTTGACAGAGACGTTAGGGATGAACGAATCACGTTTTACTATATGGTTTGACAATTCAAATTTGGTGTTACGTCAGTACACTTAATCATGAACTAATATAGATTACATATCAATGTCATTATTATCAAACTATCAAAATATCATGATGAATCCTAACCATAAGAGAGGAATAATTTTATCAATAAAAATGATTCGGACAAAACGCATTAATGATCATAATCAATTAAAAAAAATATATGAAAAAAAAAAAGAAGAGAGATAACTATAGAACATGTAGAGAGAAATCCAAGCAAAGAAATTAAGCAATTGTTAAAAATGGAGCACAACAACAAGAGAGTATCCCACTAGAATCTAGAGAGAACCAAGATGATTTAAGCAACTAGAAGGTGTTAGTGATTGTTGATCAAGAGAAGAATCGCAACATGGAAACAATAGAGTTTTCAAAGCGCGGTAAGGATTTTTATTGTTCTCGAACACTTTTTTAGGTAGGATGTTGGATCAATACCTTTGATCAAACCCTTCGGATCTAACTTGTTAACTCCTAATCCAAGTAACGATCGATATTACCACTTATTTAAATACACAATTAAATAAACCACATAATTTAGCTTCCCATCTATTCAAATTTCCAAAAGCTAAACATGACTCCCACCATTTGACATTCTCACCAGCCAAGCGACTTTGAGGCTCTAGATATCATAATCAATCCATTTTAGATATCATAATTGCTACTAAATTATCATCAATTTCTAGTGAAGGTCACATTTATACCCTAGATGGCAACTCAAACCCTAGCGTTGACTTAATCTCTTCAATTAATTATTTCATACTTCATAACCCTTGTAGTGCTGGCTATAATTAATCTTGGTCGCATCAAGATATCTACCCCATTTAATATTTTCTTAAAATTTAAATCACTGAATTATATATTTATTTATTCATTATAGCCTATTTCCCCCTTGACCATTTGAAAAAAAAAAATCAGAATAAAATTATAAAAGGAGTTCGCGTGCAATTTGCGTATGTTATTAGAGAGAGCACGCACATCATCATTTTTTTTAATTAAATGTTATCTTAAATTTCTATAGTGTTTGAAGGTTAGAAGGGCAAGACAAGCAAAGGTAACCTTATTCATTTTCTAAATTTTATATTAAGCTCAATCAATATTCATTACTCTATATCTTATTATTTTTTAAATTTTATATTTATGAATAGTTCTCTTTAAATTTAGTGAAGAGAGAAAAATAAAAAAATTGATATATAGTATAATGAAAAATGAATATTTAAATTTAATAAAGTAATTTTTTATTATAAATTATATATTTTAGATAAAAAAATTTAATATGGATACTCTAAGAATTCCAATTGTAATATGTCTTCGGTAAGATTTAAATCTCTTTATCTAGAAAATCTATCCATCTTTTACATCACATAATCGTCACTTTTAAACTCTAAATAAGAGGAAATTATAAAGTTTATGAGATAAATATGCATAGTAATTCTATCAATCTAATAGGAACTAGTTGTAACAACAATACAAAAATAGTCTAAAGAAATAAAGATGGAGGCGCAGACTGAGACAGGGACCATTTTTAGAAAGAAAGTCAAATTTGGATTAATAATTGTTTATCTATTAATTAGTTATTTATTTCCATCCCATTAAATTAAAATCTACCTGTAGAATCGAAAGTTATGTCTCCCATATATTTAACCAGAATTACCTTTCTTATTATTGACAAGATTTCGGGACCCGCACGCTAAATCGACATATAGGGATACGCGTAAGGGTCGTCGCGTTCGATCCACAGGTATACGAAAGCGGAAGCCGAGAAATTACTAACTGTTCGATTCGGTTACGCATCTTGGGTAAGCGAAAACCAGGATTACCTTTTCCCAAGGAATCTGGCCCCACCTTGCTAAGTCGCCGAGACGGAGCGGGTATAAAAGGCGGTAACGGAGGAGAGGAGGCAACAAGCGTGCCGTTCTTCTCTCGTGCGCTCTCTGTTCGTTGCCCTGTTTCTTCGCGCTTGAATCTATTGAACGCCGCATGGCAGCTTAAGTTTTAATATCTGTGCAAAGTACTGCTGCCTTTCGGGTTCTCTCTCTCGATTCAAGGTGAGGAAATGGCGAGAGATAAAGCCACGAGCTTGGAGGATCTCAAAAACGAGACTGTTGATCTGGTAATTCAAACCTCCTTGTTTTTTGATCTGTCTGTTTCTAGCTTCTTTGTTTTGGCGATTCAGTAAGCAGAGAGTTGACTCCGGGTTTCATTGATTAAACAGTATAGTAAGGACAGTTAGCAAACACAGATTTTTTCCGTAAAGCAGAAAATTGAAATCATAGCTGAGTCCATAGGGAAACTATAACAAGAACTGAAACTGATTACGCTATTCTGTTTCTTCTCTTACTTTTTTTTTTTTTTTTTGTTGAGGATTCATTTTCCTTATCGTGGTTAATGTGCTTTCGGCAAGACTGCACAAAAAAGTTGTAGATTCCTCGAAAGATTCTAATTTTGGATGTGAGTTTTTTATGCCCTGAGATCTGTGCTCGAGTTTGCTCTACACTGTTGCATCTTCTTCTGGTCTCTTTCTTCGATTTCTGTTTACAAAATCGGGCAACAAAGTTGTTTAAAGCTGAATGAAGGTTACTTGAATTCGCAGGAAAAGATTCCCATAGAAGAGGTCTTCGAGCAGCTGAAATGTACCAAAGAGGGTCTGAGCTCAGAGGAGGGGGCAAATCGGATTCAACTCTTCGGGCCGAACAAGCTCGAGGAGAAAAAGGTCAGTTATTTCAGCAAGCTGGATCAGTTTTCCGATGACTGACTTGTTTTGTGTTTCCAGGAGAGCAAATTCCTCAAGTTTCTCGGGTTCATGTGGAATCCGCTGTCGTGGGTGATGGAGATGGCGGCGATCATGGCAATTGCGCTGGCGAACGGCGGAGGGAAGCCTCCGGATTGGGAGGACTTCGTCGGAATCATCATCCTGCTGGTCATCAACTCCACCATCTCGTTTATCGAAGAGAACAACGCCGGCAATGCCGCGGCCGCTCTCATGGCTCGTCTCGCTCCCAAAGCTAAGGTAATTCTAATTTAATGCCCACTTGTGGCTTTATTTGAAAATAATTTAAACCTAAATAATCATTATTTATTTTATTTTATTTTATTTTTGTCATGGAAAGGTACTGAGAGACGGCACATGGGGCGAGCAGGACGCTGCGATCCTGGTGCCCGGCGACATCATCAGCATCAAGCTCGGCGACATCATACCCGCCGACGCCCGGCTGCTGGAGGGAGACCCCTTGAAGATTGACCAGTCCGCCCTCACCGGAGAATCTCTCCCCGTCACCAAGAACCCCGGCGACGAGGTCTTCTCCGGCTCCACATGCAAGCAGGGCGAGATCGAGGCAGTCGTCATCGCCACCGGCGTCCACACCTTCTTCGGAAAGGCCGCCCACCTCGTCGACAGCACCAACCAGGTCGGCCACTTCCAGAAGGTCCTCACCTCCATTGGGAATTTCTGCATCTGCTCCATCGCCGTCGGCATCGTCATCGAGATCATCGTCATGTTCCCGATCCAGAAACGCAAATACCGAGACGGCATCGACAACCTATTGGTCCTCTTGATCGGAGGCATCCCCATTGCCATGCCCACCGTGCTCTCCGTCACCATGGCCATCGGATCCCACAAGCTCTCTCAACAGGGCGCCATCACCAAGAGGATGACCGCCATAGAGGAGATGGCCGGAATGGATGTGCTCTGCAGCGACAAGACCGGCACGCTTACCCTAAACAAACTCAGCGTTGATAAGAACTTAATCGAGGTCTTCTCCAAAGGCGTCGACAAGGATCATGTCGTCCTGCTGGCTGCAAGGGCCTCCAGGACCGAGAATCAGGACGCCATCGATGCTGCTATGGTTGGGATGCTCGCAGACCCAAAGGAGGTAAGAAATCAACCTCGCGATGTTTTGGAATTGTTTACTGAACTATAGTTGAACACAATCTCATGCTTTATGAATTACTTGGACTACACAGGCAAGAGCAGGAATACGGGAAGTCCATTTCTTTCCCTTCAATCCCGTCGACAAGAGAACAGCGCTGACTTATATCGATGAAGGGGGCAAATGGCATAGAGTCAGCAAAGGTGCTCCTGAACAGGTGCAGCTCTGTCTCTTGTGTATCTATTTATAACCAAATTCATCCACTCATGGTTAACTATTTGATCGCCATCTCGCGCAGATATTGAACCTATGCAACTGCAAAGACGATGTGAGGAAGAGAGTTCACACAGTGATTGATAAGTTTGCTGAACGGGGGCTTCGATCGTTGGCAGTGGGAAGACAGGTTTCCGCTTGCAACACTTGGTTATGTTCATGCTAGAACTTCAGCTTCTCTTGTGTTACTCAAAATTTGCGATGTGCTGCAGGAAGTTCCTGAGAGGAGCAAAGAGAGTCCTGGCTCACCATGGCAGTTTGTTGGTTTACTGCCTCTCTTTGACCCTCCGAGACATGATAGTGCTGAGACCATCCGCAAGGCTCTCAACCTTGGCGTGAATGTGAAGATGATCACAGGTATTGGACATTCTTTTAGTCTGAAGTCTTGCTATTTTTCTTATGAGTTATGACTAACATATTGATTTGTTCTTAAGGCGATCAACTAGCAATAGCAAAGGAAACCGGTAGGAGACTTGGAATGGGATCAAACATGTATCCTTCCTCTTCTCTCCTTGGACAACACAAGGATGAGGCACTTGGTGCGCTTCCAGTGGATGAATTAATTGAGAAGGCTGATGGGTTTGCAGGAGTATTTCCAGGTTTGCTCATGTTGTCTGTCAACTGCTAGACTATAAATTCCCAAACTGGATCTATTCCTACACTAGGCTTTTGTGATCATAGAAACTCAGCAAAAAACTTGCCAGAGATAAAAATTGACTTACTTTTAACTGCTAAACCTTCAAATAATTTGACAATTCATTCTTAAGTATATCAAATTAGAACATTGTATTTCTACCATGATTGTTGCATAATGTGGCATTCTCTGGACCAGAGCATAAGTATGAGATTGTGAGGAAGTTGCAAGAGAGGAAGCATATATGTGGGATGACTGGGGATGGAGTAAATGATGCTCCTGCCTTGAAGAAGGCTGATATTGGCATTGCTGTTTCCGATGCCACGGATGCTGCAAGAAGTGCTTCTGACATTGTCCTGACTGAACCTGGCTTAAGTGTCATCATCAGTGCTGTTCTTACCAGCAGAGCCATCTTCCAGAGGATGAAAAACTATACAGTATGATCAATTTATTATGCACATATGTTACTCTCTAGTTGTTTAGTTAATTGAAGTGCTGGTTTCTGATTCAATGGCAGATATATGCTGTTTCAATCACCATCCGTATTGTGGTAAGCACTGAATTGGCATTTGCTGGCTATTATATTTAATCTTTTCTATGATCTCATGTGACAATTTTGTTTTGTTGATGGATTTTTATTTCAATTCTTTGCAGCTTGGATTTATGCTTATTGCTCTGATTTGGAAATTTGACTTCTCCCCTTTCATGGTTTTGATTATTGCCATACTAAATGATGGTGAGGACATACTTAGAATCAAAGATGTCAACCATCTGACTGGTTATGATTAATATTATTTGAGAATATTAAATGTAGGTACAATTATGACAATATCTAAAGATCGTGTGAAGCCATCTCCAATGCCAGACAGTTGGAAATTAAAAGAAATATTTGCCACTGGCATTGTGCTGGGAACTTACTTGGCCTTGATGACTGTCCTCTTCTTCTGGGCTATGAAAGAAACTAATTTCTTTCCGGTAAATTGTCTATCTTCCTCGGCAATTCAAGTGTCATCATGAACATTGATTTGTGTCATTATACATTTTGTATGGTCACTTTTCTTAAAAAAACAAATCCATTGATGCAGAACAAATTCGATGTTAAACGGATAAGAGAAAGTGACCATGAGATGATGGCTGCACTATACCTGCAAGTTAGCATTATCAGCCAAGCACTCATATTCGTTACCCGTTCACGTGGTTGGTGCTTCAGTGAACGCCCTGGACTTCTACTCTGTGGTGCCTTTGTGATTGCTCAACTCGTAAGTTCTTCAGTTTCCTGTCTCTGAAACATGTGTACACCAAGTACTCTTTGCGTTTTAGAATACTAGACGTGCCTCAATGGACAATTAGTTTCACCTCTTTCCAGTCATAACACAATCATTTTCTTCCATCAGATTGCCACTTTAGTAGCTGTTTATGCCAACTGGAGCTTTGCCCACATTAAAGGCTGCGGATGGGGTTGGGCTGGAATAATATGGCTTTATAGTTTAATTACCTTCATCCCGCTTGACTTGATTAAGTTTGCTACTCGCTATATACTAAGTGGAAAGGCTTGGGACACTCTCTTTGAGAGGAAGGTAACATAATGCTTCTCAAAGTGAACTCTATTTATTTTTCATTTGTGTTTCTACAATCTCTATCATTACTAATTGCTTTGTGTTATCTACTCTTCTATGTTAATGAATATATTAGACTGCTTTCACCACAAAGAAAGATTATGGAAGAGAAGAAAGAGAAGCTCAATGGGCAATCGCTCAGAGAACACTTCATGGTCTCCAACCTCCTGACACTTCAAACCTCTTCTCTGACAAGAACAACTATCGCGAGCTTTCAGAAATTGCTGAGCAGGCCAAGAGACGAGCTGAGATTGCGAGGTAATGTGCATTACATTATTAAGTATAGTGAGGTATCAAAGTAATTATTGAATTTGAAATCACAAGTTAGTCCTCCTCGGTTAAGAAATCATTAACACCACGGAATATTCAGTTCTAGTTTAGTTTAGTATTAACAAACTGTTGCTCAATTTGACACGAGCATGAGCGATGTCTTATACTTTCGAGGCTGCCCAAAATCACAATAAATAAAGTCATCCTGCTTTAAAATGAAATCGAGAAGTTATTCTGAATTATCATCTGTAGGGGCAGGATGACTATATTTTGGCAGAATAACTCATTCTCAAATATGGTTAGATAAACAATTTAAGATATTTGTACGGGCAGGCTTGAGATATTAATCTTCCTAAATCTTGGTTAATCTCCAGGCTAAGAGAGCTGCACACACTAAAGGGTCATGTGGAATCAGTGGTCAAGCTGAAAGGGCTTGACATCGACACCATTCAGCAACATTACACAGTTTAGGAACACCCAAACGTTTCTGCCAAGAAGCTCAGTGGTTTCGTCGGAAATGGCGACAAAACATCAAATGGATAATTATTGCGTGATGAAGTAATACTATCTATGTACAACAGGGAGAGAGGTAAGTGGTGTTTAAAATCTGCATCTTGTTGTTTAAAGTTTGTTGGAAATAAGCTGATTGCCTTTGGTGTATCTTGATCCTTAAGTACCTTTGTTAATCATATTCCCAAATCGATCATCATCATGAACACAAAACCCAATTTGTTCTAATCAATCGCTCGCATTGCACTCCGGCGGCACCCCACGAGGGAACCTTCTCCAATCAGTGCAGTAGTCATAAATCATGTAGTTCGTCCGCACCCACTTCAACCTCTCCGTGCCACTCGAATCCAGCTCCTGTCTCATCCACGCGTTACTGCCAGCCGACGCGTTCGCACATGACGTAGCCGACGTGCCGCCGTTGCCGCCCCAGCTCACGCACCCGTCGGCGGTGAAGTTCCTGTAGGCCGCTGTGAACGGCGCCTTGGACCAGTCGGTCTTCACCAGCCCACCCCTCGTCGCCCAGTCGTCGGCGTCCCACAAGCTGCCGTACGCCCTCATCGTCTGGCTCTTCGGGTAGGCCACGCCGGTAGAGGTCTCCCTGTCCTTAAACTCCCTGATCGGCGTCCCGTCCACGTAGAACCTGAAACATAGTTTTAAAAAAATATATATACAGAATCATAGAACGAGAATCGGAAATTAAGCAGCGTTCGATTTTTAAGAATGAGATGGAACTGGTTTAACTAATTACACGATATGGGAAGGATTCCAGAGAACAGAGTAGGTGTGGAAGTCCTTCGTGGGATCGAACCACAGATAGAACTGCTGCTCCCTGTCGCCCTTCCCCTGCGAGTACAAGTTGGTGTGCAGAACGTAAGGGTCGCCGCTAAGGTTCCCCAAGAACTCGAAGTCGATCTCATCGTGCGTGTTTCCTTGCGAAGAAAGCTGCAATTTCGCATCCACTTCATGATCAATCGATACAAAATCGATGCTATATATATACACACAGTGAGCGCTCACATAGAAGGTGGCTACGGTTCCGGCAGACTCGCCGGCGACGAGCTTCATCTGCACGTCGAAGCGGCCGAAGAGGTACTGGTTCCTGGACTGGAAGCCGGAGCCGGAGTAGCGGTCGAGGGAGAGGGTGAGGAGCTGGCCGCTGTCTAGGATTTTGGCACGGCCGTCGCCCCAAGTGATGTCCACGTCTTGGTAGAAATTAGCAGCGAACACAGAAAAAACAGAGCACGATAGGAAGAGAAGCAGCGCAGCTGTGGCCATGCCGACTGTTTTCTCTGTTTGGGAACGATTGCGCTCACTGGGAGGCGTATTTATAGTGAAGTGAATCATTCAGCAGCAACATAGAGCAAAGATTGTGGACAGAACCTAAGACTGGATACGACAAGGAAGGAAGTCAATATAAAAGTCAACGTGGATTCGATTTGAGAGAGGGCGGTGCCGGATCGAGTGCGGTCGCCGGCCAAGAGCACCGACGTCCACGACGCATGCGTCGACTAATTTAGAGGAGGAGGCACAAAGCACGCGTGGATTAACTAAGAGGAGCATTAGCGGAGGAGATTTTGTTTCTATTTGTCTTGGATCGTCCCACCAACCGGACTCCACTACTGTAAAGATTGGGCTGTCGCTGTTCATGGGCATGGCATTTGAGGTTTGCTATAGTAAAATATCGAATTTAGAAAAATCAGGATTTGATTCTATAAAAAATTTTCATAGATCACCTGAGTAAATTGGAAAAGTGCACGCTATCTATTAAAAAAATTTCTTAATAATATATCATAGTTAAATTTTGAACTCCAAGTTCATAGTCTTTTGAGTTGTGGTTGCTGATGTGCACCATTATCTGATTGTTATGTTAAAGCTAGCAATAGATGAATTGATAGAAGCGAGCAGTGGAGGTTCCTTGGGAAATAGACATTTTGCTGAGGAGGAGGATTGGGTGGGTTAACAGAATATGGAGTCACATCTCTATTGATGAGTGGAGGGTGCAAATTGGGATGAAAACAAAACTGGAAGATTGTGTAAAATGTAATGATAATGGATTGGAATTGGAATTGCAGATCACAAGCAGAAATGTTAGACTATGGATAAAGAAGTAAATGAATTAAATATTTATAAATAAATTTAACGTTTGATTTGGTAAAATTTTCAATACGCATAAGATTAATTAAATAAAAAAAAATGAAATTGTATTTTCTGAATATTCACCTGTGAAGAGAAGAGAGGTTAGCTTAGCTTGCATGAGATAATTAGTTCTCTGCCAGTCTAAATGGCTGCCCTGCCTTGAAGCCAGGGAAGCTAGTGCCTTGACCATTACAATTATTTTTCATAAACTAAAGTGTAGATATTCTCTTGTGTTAGACCTCAAATTTACACAAACTGCAATTACCATTTAATTTCAAATTAGTAAATAATAAAAGTGAAAATTTTGATTGTGCCAGTTTGTTGTTTTGATAAATCAAACTAAAAATGATAAATCAGAATAAAGATGATTAGGTGTGCTTTTGATGACAATCTAAATAGAAATATTTATTTGTAGGATTCATCGTTCAAATCTGTTGATGCTTAAACAGAGTTGACATCCAAACTCTGTTGAATTGTCCAAAAGAAACATATTAGTTACAGTTTGACCAACTTCATAAGATAGAGATAAAGAGAGTTCCACCGAGCTAGGGGCGATGGCGGTGGCTACTACCCTCAATTTTAGTGTAAGAGGTGTAGGAGCATATGAATAGGGAACGGAGGACAACAACATGGCCGCCCCTTTAAACGTAAACACACATCTTTCATCCTTCCCTCCCCTATCTCAAATATCCGTCTTTATCTTCATGTGAAAGAGCCAAGTTAGGTTAAGATGGATTGTGTTGAAATATATTATTATTATATTAAATTTGTTTAAATTCATTTATTAGGATTTCCAGTATGAACTTTTGAAAATTTTACTTTATTATCAAAATGTTTTTCATTTATTATTAAATGAATAATTTAGATAATCATTGGAAAACATAAGATAGATGTTTTGATTTTGAATAGAAGACTTTTTTATAACCAAAAAAAACCTAAAGGAAAGATCAAAATTTAGAGGCATTATCCTAAAATTTGTATTACTTCTTTCTATTAACCTATTATAAATAATTTAAAATTATAAAAACAGAAGATAATATTATATATTTATATAAAAATTCTATTCCTAAATAAAGCAATTGACTTTATTATAATAAAGTTTGTTTATTTGGTATATACTTTAGCAATATATAAATGTAAAAATGACCTTTTAGAAATATTAAAAAGATGTCTACCATACTTTTTTATTAAAATATCTTATTCAAAATTATTATGCAGCATTATTCCAGCATTATCGTATTAATTTGATTGAATTGAGTTTTGTCAAAATTACTATAATAAAGTTAAAATAGTTTTAATCATATGTAAATGATTTTAATAAGTTGAATTAATTTAAATCAAGTTGGAATAATAGTATTTGCATGTAATAATATTCTATATATATAATTTTGATCAACTTAGGGAACACTTAATGTAAAACTATTATAATAATATTGGAGCAAGAATAGCTTTGGATGTTTGAAAAACTTGTGGCTTTAGGTTCTCTGTTAGAACTCAGTGTTTTGCAAATCATTCACCTCTAGAATAAATAGGATGATAAGAATTGAATATTTGGATTAAAAAAAACTTTGGTATGCACCTAGCTATGGATGTTATGCAATGGAAAAATATTAAGAATAATAATAAAATGACTAAAATTTCAATTTCAATTTAAACGAATATCTTAGAAGTATGTATAAGGTGTACTTTGGATTTAGTTACTTAATAGTAAAAATATATAAAAAAAAACTTTGAGATGAAATATACTGTATGATGTTTTTTAATTTTATTTAAAAAAAAATTATTTTTTTATAATCTAGGTATTTAGACTAATCTTAGAGGTAGACGACCTTCACCTGATTTACCTATCGAATAAATCTAGAAGCACGAGCAGTCCAACCATCTCAATAGTTGGAATTCGATGATGAATTCCTTATTAATCAAGAGATTGAAATCCTCGGTCATGGAAGATCTACTAAGGCCTTACCGCTACGTCTTCCT
>JBBMJZ010405516.1:0-12884 GCA_037833815.1 Zingiber zerumbet
TTTGTTTATGGTTATTTGGATTTTCAAAGACATTTTGAAAGATTTTTAATAAATATAATAGTCCTATTGTTTATTACGCTTTTTTTCCGTAAAGCCCGCGCTTCGCCTTGCGCTTTGCGCTTTAAGCCCCAAGACCCTTGAGCGCTTTTTTGCGCCTCGCGCTTTTGACAACTATGGACTATACTTTCCTAGTGATAACCTTCCTTCAAGATGTAGTGGCTTATATTGGCAATGAAATTTGTCTCAGCAGTGCAAAGCAATTAAGATATTCACAATAGTTTGCAACAAAAGCACTTAAATTATATTGGCATACTATAATATTCTTAATACATAACACGAGAATATAATCATGACTTTATATGGTTGAGACTTATGACATTATATTATATATGTTCCATGCACTTGAACATTCATTTATAACTTACTATAGAAAGTAAGGACAGAATGTTGAGTCTTGTCGGGCTCTATAAGTGGAATTTACCATGACTTGCCAGCCAATTGATAGTGAGACCAGTTTGGCATAGCAGCACATGACAAGAAATAAAGAGGAAGAGAAGAGAGACCAAGGGAGAGAAAAGAAGAGAGGGGAGAAGGAAAGGAGTATTAAAAGGGATGAACAACAAGAGAGAAGAGAGGCCGTGGGAGAGAAGAGGGAGAAGGAGAGGAGTATTAGAGGGACGAGCAACAAACAAGTGATGATGCGTGAGGTATGGAGAGATAAGAGAGAAATTAAAAATTCCTAATTTTTTGAAAGTATCACTAATCTATTTAAATATGATTAAACAGGACTATCCAACATATATAAACTTTAGTCATTTTTAATCTAGTCAAAGGTTGAAATATCCGACCGTGTTGGTCACCACGGGCAACATTTACCATTTTCCTAGTTGTCTAACAACAAGGCTTCTTTGGCATGACCACACAGTGTGAAATAGAGAGGGGGAGGAGACTCAGGAGATAAAAGAGAAGAGCGGAGGAGAGTATTAGAGAGACGAACAATAGGTGAGCGATTACAAATATGCACGTGGAAAGAGAAGGGGAGATAAGAGAGAAATTAAAAAATTCTAACATATCGCAAACCTAATTAAGTACGATTGAACTAGATTATCCAACATATATAAACTAATTCATTTTTAAACTAGTCAAAATACATTGAAATCGAGTCCCATTCGAATTTACTTGACAAATCACCATGCCTACTCAATGAGCTCTTCTTATCACTAAACTGACCTACACTCGACCCTTAAGACTTAAAATATTAATTCAGTTTAGCTTAATCAAAATCTAAAATATTTTAAAAATAAGTTAAAATGTAAATAATTTAAATAAGAAAATTTAGTATCTAATATTAGTCAAGATTTACTTTTTTTTTATTTAGTACCATTAAACTTTTGCTCCTCGTTTGAATCTTCTCTTAACTTCGGTTCAAGTATTAAGATTTGTTAGAGTTCAACATAACATTTTAATTAAATAAAATTGATTTCATTAAGTTAAGAAAATAAGTTTTTATTTATTTATTTATTTTTAATTCACTTCATCTAGATATCATTAAAGATACATAAGGATTATAATAGATATTTTAAAAACCTTTACCCAATTCAATTTGAAGGTATAACATTTTTTCAAGTTTGAATTTATTTTTATCAAAAAAAATCTTGAATATCAAAAATTTAAATTTACTTGAGCTGAATTTCAATTTTTAGAAATACTTGTAATATTAAATAAATTTAATTATCTTATTAAGAAATCTAATTTATATAATATTTTTACATTCTAAAATTTGAAAAATCTTAAAAAGTCTTATATCTATATTTTTTTTATCCAGTTTAATAATTGCAGTTATATTGAAGAAATAAATTCAAATTGTTGAATTTTAAATTATTTTATCTATTAAAAAGTTATATTTTTATTAACATGTTAATGAAGGTTTTGGTGATACTTGACTGTAAATTTAGTAGGCCAAATAAGTATAGAAATTTAAATTTTTATCGTGGAAATCAAACTTTAGAAGTAGTATAAGTTTTAAATGAGATGCAAATGGAAAAGCAGTTAGACTATAAATTCCGATTTAGGTATAAAAATGCATAGGGAAATAAGATATTGAATAACATACAAAGTTATTCAACCTATATTGAAAAATGGGAAAAAATGTTTGATTGGGTAAGTACTCTAGTTTCCTTATATAAGAATAAAGATGTATAAAATTGTACAAACTATAGGTGTATTAAACTAATGAGTTATGCCATAAAATTATAAAAGAGTAATACGAAAAAAGATTAAGGAAGGAGACAACAATGACCGAAAATCAATTTGAATTTTTACTTGGAATGTCAACGATAAAAGTTATAATCTTCTCATAACTAATTGAAAAATATCACTATGAGAAAAGAAGGGTTTTCGGAATGAGATGAAGTTTCGCGTTGCATGGAGGTTGTTGCAGGTTTAGGGGACAAATAAAAGTAAGGAAAAAAATTTAAGGAAAATAAAAATAGGAAAAGATAGAAAATTGGTATAAATAAAATTAATGAAAAAAACTTAATGAAAATAAAAATAGGAAAAGAAAGAAAACTGATATAAATAAAATCAAGGTTTCATAATATAATTATTGGCAAAAAATTAATTTTTATTTATTATAATAATTATCTACTTAATTTTTATCGATAATCTTATTAAACTTATCATAAACTTTAAAAAATAATAATTCAAATAGTCAAAATTTTATAAAAAACATATCATCAAAATAAAATTTTAATGATATTTTTAAATTTTTTATTGGTTAAAGTAAATATAAATATTGATCATTATGCTTGAAATATTAATGTTCATTTATTATAATTACTGATCAATTATTTTTGTTAACAATTTTATCAAATCTTATGATATTTTTTATTTTAAAAAATTAACAGTCTACTTTATAAATATTGATCATTATGATTGAAATATTAATTTTCATTTATTATAATTACTGATCAATTATTTTTGTTAACAATTTTATCAAATCTTATGATATTTTTATTTTAAAAAATTAACACAGTGACAAAATTCTGCAAGGAAAAAACTATAAGAGATGATATTTTTAAATTTTTGGAAACCAAAATTAATATAATTATTGATTATATTTTAGGCTAAGAGAAAGGGGATGAAAGATGTTACTTGGGGCTGTAGGTGAAGAAGTGGAAAAAATTAGGGCAAATATCAATTCATTTAAACTTTTACTTGGTAAAATTTAATATAATCATCTATAAAATATTGTTAATGATATTTAATTTTATTTATTAAAATTATCAATTAAATTTTATGATATCTTTATCAAATTTTATTAGTAAAATTTTAAAAATAAAAAATTCAACTCGACTTTCACTCATAATTTGTTTAAAAATAATATATTTGGTTAATAAATATTTTTAATTAACTAAATAAAGTTAAATTTAGCTAGTAAAAGTAAAAAATACTAGTTAAATTTGATAAATTGTGATAAATTATTATAATACTAGTTAATATACACTTTAATTGTCATTTTAAATATGCTTATTTATCAATTTTAATTTTGATAAATTATCAGCTAAATTTATTTGGTCAAAAATATTTGGCTAGTAATTACTACTTTTTTGACATCAACGGTAAGTTACAAAAAAAGAGGATGCATACAACAACTTGTGGAGCTAGAGCACGACAACAACGGTATAAAAATGACGACGAAGAAGAAGAAAGATGGAGAAAGAATAAAATTTAAAGATAAATAATCTAATGTAATATTAAATATATTTGTATTATACATAAAAATCTCTCACATCCAAATTTTATAATTATAAATAAAAATTAATTACTAATAAGTATGACCAATAAATATTTAATTACTAGGCAAAACCTAACTTTGCCTAATAAATCAAATTTCGATCTATAAAAAATTAAAAATTACTTGTCAAATCTAACTTTATCTTGAAAAAATTATAAATTATAAGTGAAATTAAACTTTGTTATTAAAAAATTAAAATTACTTACCAAATTTAAAAAAAATTAAATAAGGCCAAAATGAATCTTGGTCGGCAATTATTTACTTGCTAAAGTTTATTTTGACCGATAAACTCATTTTGGATGGAAAAAATTCATTGACAATCTTGTCTTTTTTTATAAGCAAGACTTACCATGGTGTTCGTCAATCTAAAAAAATAGAGTCCCAGAAAATTATATGAAGAATTTCCTGAAAGATCGACAATAGAAACTATATATTTTTTTCGGCAACTAATTAAAAAGTATCGGCATTAACATAGAAAAAACTTAAGATAGAGCCTAAAGGGAAATTATATAAAAAATTCTAGAAAAGAAAAATGTTAGCATAATATATATTGAACTAATTAAGAATATATATGAGGATGTAATGAGAAGAGTGAAGATTCTAGGTGGATTAATCAAAGTGTTTCCTATAAAAATAGGGTTGCATCATAGATTAACTCTAAGTTCCTATGTTTTTTTGAACTTTTGCAGAGTAAACACTAATCATGGACAAATTGGAGACATCAAAGATATGGTACTGTGGTGTATATTATTTACAGATAATATTATTTTGGTAGATGAAACATGTGAAGAGTAAATACTAAATTCGAATCTTGGCAGAAAATATTAAAAGTGAAAGGTTTTATATTTAGTAAAAGATAAAATATATGAAATTTAAATTTAGCAATGTTAGACATAATGAGACAATTGTTAAGTTAGGGGATGACGAGTTGTTTGTTATTGAGAGCTTTAGTATTAGTGATTATTTTTCTAAAAAAATGGAGTGATTGTGAGAGATGTCTTGTATAAAATATAATTAGGATGGTTGAAATGGAGGAGAGCGTTAATGTTCTTTATGATTATAAAATACCTCTTAACACTTGAAGGAAAGTTTTATTAAACGACGGTTAGACCTACTATGTTATATGGAGTTTAATGTTGGATTATTACTTGAGCATATGAGTAGAAGATGAAAGTTGCGTGAGAATGTTAAGGTGGATGTGCGGGCATACAAGGATGAACATGATAAAAATTAAATATTAGAGAGTCGGGATTGCACAATTTGAGGAAAATGTGCATATCAAATAAAGAAAAGGAAGACCAAAACAGATTTGGTTAACAACTATAAAACCAAGGTTTAAAGTTTCAACCCGTGTGAGGTTTCGGTTTTAGACCGGAACGATATGGTTTCGGTATCGCATCGTGCCGATACAATTTTGATATATATATATATATATATATATATATATTTATCTAATATATATAATAAAGTTTGGTGGTTTTATTAATGTTATGTAACTTGCCGACATGCGTTTGTCAAAACTTCTAAAATAAAGATTAGACATTCATATCCTTAAAAATGTGTTAATATATATAATAATTATATAAATTATTAATTAATTAATATATAATTATAGTTTATAAATATTCTAAATAATATATATTTTGAATTTAACATCAAATTTATTTTAAAAATTTATATATATTTTAATTTTTTTAACAATTAGTTTTTTTTAGAATTATTTATAAAATTTTAAAATTATTATAAAATTTCAAAATTATTTTTATTTTTATAAAATTTCAATCTATTTTTAATTTATAAAAATAATTTAAAGTTTGGTTTTAAAATTATTTTAAATTATCTATTTTTTACTTTAATGTTTTTATAATTTTAATAATAATAATAAAAATCTAAAATTATATATTATAATTCTATTAATTAATTAACTATTTCTTTAATTAATTATTAATTTATATAATATATAATTTTAATTTATATCATAATTAATTAGAAATTATATATATAATATAATGATTTTATTTAAAAGTTTTAATAAACCCTAACTTTTTCTTAACCTCGCGATTCCGCCTCCCATCGCGATTTTTTTTCACGTAGCCGCCTTTCGTAGCTGCCTTGCCATAGTCGCCTCACTGTCGACTCACCGAGCTAATCTTTCGCCAATGATTCCAAATATGTCTTCATCCCCAAATTGATTCCTTCTTTCTTCCTTCTTCCTTCATGCGTGTCGCACACGATGACGCATGCGAAATTGTTGTGCGTATTGTGCCGGTGCCGATCTGGCGTCGGAATGGTAAAAACCGCCCATTTCGAGCAGCACAGTTCAATATTTCATCACTGGATAAAATAATATAAAATTTATTTAAATAGAAATGATGATATAGTAGGGGATAGAGCCTAATGGTGTATAAGGATCTATATAGCCGACCCTATCTAGTGCGATAAAACTTGGTTGTTGAATCCAAAAATTGTCTTCAGGCTTTATTAAACAAAATACAAGCATTAAAAGGAATAAATTTTTTATCAATTACTTATGAATAAATTTCAAATGGATTTATATAAAACTATAAAAATATATGTTCATTTCAAATAGAATTACATCCTCAATAGTAAAAGTTTTTCGTGTTTTCAAATTTAAAAGTGCTTTAATGTTGCATAATTTGAAAGCAAACTATGTCATAGTTATAGAGAGAACCAAGAAATGCCTGTTTTTTTGGGCTCATTTTAGTGTTTTATTTGTAAAAATTGAATAGATTATAAGTGTAAATCATTATAAAATGAAAGAAGTATATAATTTACAAATTACTAAAACTAAAAAACAAAGTTAATTGATTATAACATTTTTTTACTCTAAAAACTGAGTTGAATTAATGAATCAAATAAACATGTATCAACAATCTAAAGAATTATTAATTAATGATTAATTATACAAAAAAATTAATCATAAAGTACAACTCATACTAAAAATTAATCATCTCATTAAATATTATTCAATTAATTTAGAATCAAAGCATATGACACGACAAGATACATGATTCAGAGCAAAACTATATTGTTTCTTATATGACCAAAACTCTAGCAAGGTTTGAGATGCAAAGATAAACAAATATGAATCATCAGTATCATTTTCTTAACAAAAGAAAATAACCATTTAGGAAATCTTAGACCAGATTTTATGATCTTAGAACCTCTTGCAGTATGGTATTATATATAAAAAGTTTCAACTGTTTTCTAATACATTAATCTCCTAATATATTGTCCATATCTGATATTCTAGTGCGTACCTCATTCAACAACTGTAATGTACGCCTCAACAAAAATGAGGTCATGCATTTGGTCCAGAATCCAACGAAGTTAATATTTTCATGAGTATTTCATTTTTATAATAAATAATAAAAGTTTGACTTAAGTCATTCTGGAATGAATTATGTTATTTAAATTAGTTGCTAAATCAAGGAAGACTTAAATCTTGTGATTAAAACTAAGTCTTTATGTGGAATTTAATGGATCAATTCTGGAACACTCAAATTAATATTGCAACATAATGTAATGGTCATAATTAAACAGAAATCTGCATTAGTCTGTCATATTAAAGTTAGTTAAGTCCAAATGATGATAATTTGTCCAAATGCCATATTCAGAACTATAGCAAGTGTATACTTGCAACTTTTTAACATGCATGTATTACTTGTTAATAATTGTAATCCTATTTGTTTCATGTTGCCATATAGGAATTATTGTGGATTTATTTTCTGGTGGAGAAATCCTTCCTCAGTTGAAGAAGGTTTGCGCTCTTTTTCTATGGAATGCTCCACTTCCATCTTTGCTTATATCTGTATTACCAAATACTTTCCATTTGAGATATTCTTTTGTGACTTATTTATGTGTTGACTTGATGGTGCATATCATACATCAGAGTTCTAGAACTTTTCTTGTGAGAGACAATTCATCCCATGCCAATATCAGATCCACATTGATGGGAGTTCATGCACTGGGATAATAAATTTTGGTAGCTTTGTGCATCGCTACTTATGTTACACCACGAGAAAATTTTTAGTTCTTTTTTCGTGCCCTGTATTTTATTACATTACATATTTCCTACAAGTTAAGAAAAGAAAAAGAAAAAATAAATAAATAAAGAGGGAGAGGGTGTGCTGTTTAGAGAGAGAGACTTTCTCTTCTCTCTAGGGAGAAGGCGATGGCAAACCATCCCAAAGTTCATATTGGCAAAAGTACACTTGTTCAACAGTTTCTAATTTGATGCTTATCTTCTTTTGCACCACACCTTGGTGGTGCTCTTGAGAGGTCCCTGGATTAGATCCTCTTGCGTGGGCAAGAAGGCTCCCCTTGGTAGTTTGGGCATTTTACGCAGAATGATTTCTTGGTGTTGATTCTTCAGAGTTGTGGAAATCATCTAAGAAGACTGGGCGGGGTTCTTGTGGTTGGTGATTTAGAAAGCGTCAAGCTTTTCAACACTGGTGACCATTTCTGCTAGTGCTGGATTTTGGAAGAAGACTGACGTGGAGGGTAGATGATGTGGAAGGTATGATGATGTGTCTTGTGTAACCCAATCAGTGGCTACACAATGGATCCTTGTGGCTGGTTTTCGCACAAGGAAATTCCTCTATTTGGAAGGTTAGCAAGTTTTCTCCATTTACTTCTAGATTTGGGAGACAAATCCTGGCCATCTTTGGAAACGATTTATTCTGTCCTTTAAAGCAATCTGCTTCATATTTACTCTCCTTCTCTTGGATTTGTAAGCTTGCTAATTGACCACCACTTTCCAAGGCTGCTAACCTGCCAAATCAGCATTCCAACTATGTGCCACTTACCAAATCAGGCAAGGAATCACGGGCATGGGGGTGGAAGGAAAATTGCAGCAGCAGCACAACAGCCGGTGGTGCAGCCTCCGTTGCAATCTCCGATGCAACTTCCAGTGCAACCTCCGGTGGCCTTACGGGCACCAACTATGGACTCCAATGATAACCTGGTGGAACAATAAAATCAGGAGGGCTCCAAACATAAAAAAACGTTGGACTGATCTGTTCTCTTCCAACTGATTTTTCACTGACGAAAATGCATTACACTTTATTCAACAGGGACCTGGGAATGTTGCACTAGAATTTGAGAATGTTGACAATTGAAAATGTCATTGGAAACTACTTAGTTGGCCACTTGGCCACTTGGTAGGACGTTTCCTAGGCTGGCCGGCCATCAAAAGCATGGCGGACAGGTGGAGGGTCAACTACGAAGTTCAATTACATAAAACCATGTGGCTGCTGTTTAAATTTCAATGTGGAGGATTGTGACAAAGTGTTACATGGTGGTCCATACATTGTGTTAGGTTGCTCGCTATACCTGAAACCACTTCCTACTTGTTTCTTTTTTCGATGGGAGGAGCTCCAATGGCTGCCGATATGGATTCAAATATTCAATCTCTCATTGGAATGCTAGATGGTATGAGCTCTAAGCAAAATAGTCTCATTACTTGGCAGATCGCTCTATACGGACCAGGTGACGAGACAAAGAGGGCGTATTAATTTTTGCCTGAGTGCTTGTGGGAGTAGACATTGCCTAAGAACCATTAAATGCTATCCCCGTCATGTTGCTTGGTGGTATTGACGTAACCCTTTTCCTTCATTTCAAATCAAAATTTAAGTTCTGTTTGCAATGCCAACACATGGGTCATTATCAAGAACAATGTAAGAGTGCTGATCAGAATGATTCTCTGTGCGGCAATTCAACTCAGTCGAATTTCAAACCACATGGGGATATCCTTATTCAGAGGATGCACTGCATGACAATCCTGAAATCAGTTTGGGGCAGCAAGGTTGGCCAAATAGATAACTGAAGAGAAACATCAGAGTCTCAGCAAGATGACTCTCACCTGAATAAAGGCCAGGAAAGTGGACCTGTTTTAGGAATCCTCCCGCTCAATTCAAAGGTCACATTGCCTGACAATCTTCATATCAGTTTGGGGCAGCAGGAGGTTAGCCATTTAGCAAGTCAAAGGGAAGGATTGAAGCCTGATGGAGTTTGATTGGATAAAGGTAAGGAAATTGTACTGTTGCAGCTGTGCAAACCGGCATAGGTTCAGAAAATGTCCATTCAGAAACTGAGGTATCCTAGAAGTCATGAGCTGGGCTATGGGTGCCAGGCAAGAAATAGAGATGGCGAGCAAAGGAAAACAAATAATAGCAGTAGATACAACAACAGTACCAAAACCTAGTGGGAGAATACAAAGTGAACGGGCGCAAGTAGCCCGACAACAGGAATGAAGATTGCTAATTGGAATATAGGCCTCAATAAAGGCCTCAAGCAAAAGGGAGTGGAGAACTTCCTTTGTACTAATAAATTAGTAATGTTAGGAGGGTTGAAAACTACACTATCATCACTAAGTTATCAGAAATTGAAATTGAGGCAATTTCACCAATTCAAGATGGAACAACTAGATGTTCTAGATGGTCGGAGATGGTCGGAGATGGTCGGGGTAGGATATTGTTGATATGGGATGAACAAAGGGTTGAACTTGAGGTACATGAATGACATGATCAGTTTGTGCATTGTAAAGTGACCTGTAAAGTGACATGCAAACCCATAGCTATCACCTTTGTGTATGGCAGATTGACTGCTCTTGGAAGGAGACCACTATGGGAGCACTTGCAGCGTTTATCAGACGATATAGCTTTGCCTTGGGTTGTCATAAGGGATTTCAATGCTTACCTATCCATAGAGGACAAGCATGATGGAATCCCTCTCACAAAAACCGTCTTACTGAATTTTGTTGCAGTTACTAGTGTGGAGGATTTAAACCATACAGGTTGTAGATATATCTGGTCCAATGGCTACATGTGTAGTAAACTTGATCGAGCATTAGTGAATAAATGTTGGCTAGAGGCTGAGCTATAGAATTTTGCTAACTTCACTCCCCCGGGCTACCTATCAGATCATTCGGCATGCATTGTCTCTATTCTAAACAGTGACATTCAAATCCTTAGGCCATTCAAGTTTTTCAATGTGGGTCAAGCACAACACCTTCCTTGAACTAGTTAACACCAAATGGACAACCTATAAGTAGCGGATTGGCCAGGGAACAACTCAGTACAGAATTGTGCAGATTTGAAACCTTTGAAATCAGACTTGAAAACTCTGAATACCGTGCAGTTTCAACACATTTCGGCACAAGCACCAACCACACGATGGAGATTGGAAGAAGCTCAAGAAGCTGGACTGTCCTGTGCAACTATGGTTGCCAATTTCAAAGAAATTCAATAGGCTGCTCCCCAATTAAATGCTGCTAAACACAACTTCTGCATGTAGTGTGCTAAGTTAGATTATTTCAACCAGGTGCCCGTAACTCTTCGTTTTTTCATGTGATCGCAAAAAGAAATAACAGGCGCAATGAAATCACCGTGGTAGAAAGGGGGATAACAATCTTGTTGAATATTTTAGGGAGGTTGTTGGAGTATTTACTAATTACTTTTAGAACCAGCTTGACATGCGAATAGACAGGACTGAATTCTCAGCATCCTGCCTACAGTTTAGTCAGATTCTTCAAACGACTCAGCATGATCAGCTAGTCCACCTTCCTAGAGCTGAGGAGATAAGGAGGCACTCTTTGACATAGGGACCAGCGTGCCCAGGGCTCTGATGGTTATGAATCAAGGTTTTTTAAGCAAGCTTGGGAGACGGTTGGAGGAGATTTTTCTGACGCAATCCTAGTATTCTTCAACAGTGGAAAGCTACTTCAGAAATAGAACCATACTTGGATTTCTCTAGTCTCGAAGTCTTCCTATGCTAGTAAAATGACTGATTATAGACCTATCTCCTGCTGTACAATCTTCTGCAAGGCCATATCGAAGTTATTGGCAAGTCATCTAGCAAATATCATGGACAAGTTCTTACATCAGTCACAAGCTGCATTTGTAAAGAGCAGACTCATTACATACAACATCCACTTGGCTCAGGAGTTTTTTAAGAAATACAATCGAAAGTGATTGTCTCTGAGGTGTAACATGAAGATTGACCTAGAAGTTTATAGATTGGATTATGGAATATGTGATCACTATATCATACTCAATTGCCATTAATGGAGGGATTTTTGGGTTATTCTGTGGAACTAGGGGTTGCGACAAGGAGACTCACTGTCACCTTATCTATTTGGAATATGTATAGAAGTCTTTGCCATTAATGGAGGGACTATTGGGTTATTCCGTGGAACTAGGGGTTGCGACAAGGAGACTCACTGCCATTAATGTTCTTTGGATCAAATGGGTCCACCACAAGTATCTGAGGCATGCAAATGTGTGGTCCTGGGAACTATCCCCATTAGATTCACCTTTGATTAAGAGGTTATTACTAATACGGGATCGAATTCTTTCAGATGCAGGGTCGGCACAGGATGGTTCACACAGGATTGTGGAGTCGCATATGCATATGATTTCTTTAGACATCCCAGTGCTAAGAATGCATAGGCGTGAACGGTGTGGAAAACATACTTGCATCCTAATCTTGCTTCCACTTGCTGGATGCTGGCCTTGGGGCATCTTCACACTAAAGACAAGCCGAACTACTTAGAGGATAAGCAGTGTGCCTTTTGTCGACAAGTGTTGGAACACAGGAGCATCTATTTTTTGGGTGCTCCCCTATTACTAAGTTATGGAGGGTCAGAGACTGACTCCATATGCGATAGGAGATGTCCTCTTTCAGACGGGCTCTAAAAGTGTTTGGGAGATGTTACCGTGGGAATAGGGTATTAATGAAGGTTCGGTACTTGACGTTGTTTTCGTTAATACACTATATATAGAGAGCTAGAAATAAATATATCTTTGTGGGTGAGCAATTATGTCTTGAGAGGATATTCAAAAGTGTATATACACACACACACACACACACACACACAGGTCTTTAGGGGTGTACTTTGATCTGATGTTGCGCTAGTCATAAGTAGTTACTATAGACCATTTCCTGTACTCTTGAACTATAATATAAAATTTTTTCTTATAAAAAAAATGATTTCCTACATGTTCAATTGATTTACTTAATTCTATGGAGAAGGTATTTCAATTATATTACCAACTCAACATATTCT
>JBBMJZ010405523.1:0-12883 GCA_037833815.1 Zingiber zerumbet
ACCCTCTACTCAAGGACGCTATTATACTTAGTTTATTTGGCACCAATACAAGTAAGCATAATAACCAAAACAAAATGTCTTTATTAATATACAAGAATATGATACAATGAGTCCATACAACAATCATCAAATGATTAGTTCTAAGACTCTAACTAACAGATGGGCGACTGTCGGGGGGGGGCATCGGTAGTCGCCCTTGCTGGCAGTGGAACCCTTAGGATTATGGGGTTCCGCCAGTGAAGATAGAGGGGTATCCCCTTGTTTCACGTAAAAATCACTCCTTCATGATTGAATTCCTGGATCCGCCACTGGTCGTAAGTGACTCTCACATGCGGAGATGCCTCCTATATGAGAGGCGCCTACCGTGGTCGACGACTGTTGACATATATATATATATATATAAAAAAGAAATTAGGATATTTAAGAGCATCAAAGAATTATATAAACAATCTTGATTGGGAGAAAAAAATACAAGTAGATATGAAAATATGTAGTTGAAATCTGAAAAAGATCTTTCTCGTGCCCTTCACTCATATAAAATGCCACTTTTACTCGTAAGAAATAAAGTAAAAAAGAAGCGAAGAAAAGAGACATGTGAAACGTGGAAGAAGAGAGTCCAGGAGCATGTGAAATATGTGAGAATTAGTCTTTAGCGTGGCCAATTCTTATAAGTAATCCAATTTAATCAATGAAATTATTATTCATTGAATTCTCACCCTCAGGATTAAATTATTATTCATTAAAATCTGAATTGTCGCCCTCGGGATAATTAATGATAGAGGATCTTTTCAATTTTTTAAGTATTTAAAAATTAAATCAGAATTAATGAATAATTTTTTTAATGAATAATTAAGCCGGTCAATTGACATGCACCAAATTAAATAAATGAGGGACCCATTTATAAAAATAAATTATTTAAAAAATAATTCTAAATAAAAATAATTTATTTTACCACAAATCGTTAAGAAAGGATCCTCTGGTCTATAAATTATGGACCAGAGGATGGTACACATTTTGAGTTCATTAATTTAGATATACCTCACTTATTTAAAAGTAAAATTTATCCAAATTAATGATCCTCATGTAATGGATCATTTCTTAATTCATAATTTATGGATTAGGAGATCTCAACATTGTCGCCAACCTCCGTGATGTCACAGTTAGATAGAGGATTTACGTCCATTTTAGGGCTTTTGCTTTTCGTACGAAGATATTACTCGCACGAATATATATTAATTTGATTTTCGTACGTATATATACCATTAAAGAGTCGCTTTCAACCGCAAACTGAATAAATTATAAAGTACAATTAGCAAATGAAGTAAATACGAGGATCAAATTAATAAACAGCCAAAATATATTTTTTCTAGCCTTTTGTCCTCGTAAAGAAGCTTCCGAGTGACATAGGTCGGTGGGACCGCCGCCCTCCCGCCCGCCATTCAAGAGCGTCGCTCGAGCTTCGTGTGAGGGGTCAAATTTCTACACGACGGTCTAAAAGGGCAGCGGGGCAGCAAAGAGAGATCCAGGAAAGATCCGACAAACCTAAAAAGCTGCTACCTTTCTCTCTTCCTTTTTCTATTCGGCTCCATTGAGCTGCTAATTGCTGATTAGGGCGATCGATATTCGAGCTCCGAAGTCGGAGAGTTGGGAGTAAGGTAGCCAGCTGTTGGTTGGTGAGCTTCATCTACCTTCTTCGCCAGCGCTCGCCTTACCTTTTTTCCCTCGTCAGGCTTCCGGGCCGCAGGGTTTTCGATTTGCTTCGTTTTTTATAGCGACGTGTTGACGAATTGGCATCGCCCCCTTTGATTCCTGAAACCTTGTTTTCGTGGTTGGTTCTCTCTCGCGTTTGCACTCTCTTGGAGGTCTGGGATGGGGAATTGCTGGGGAACCAAGATCAAGGCGGAGAGTCCTTCTCAAAGCGCCTTTGCCTCAGGTACCAAAATTTTCTCCTTTTAATCATCTTTGATTGTTCTGCTGATCTAAAGAATAAATAAAAGATTTCAAATTTTAGTAGTTTTTTTAATCCTTTCAGTTTAGATTCGAATACTGAGTTTGTGTGGAAACTACAACTTTGTGGGATTTTTGCTATTTATTTGTTTCATCTTACAAAATTTGGTACATAAAGGAACCGCTTGTCAGATCGAAATCAGCTGTGTGTTTATTCCAAGACATGTACTTCTGTTGGGATATTAGATCATCGCTATTTTTCTTACTTATTTGTCGAGAAATCTGTTTTTTGTATGTGCTGGGAATTCGAGTTCATCCATCCTTTCACTATACTCTGAATTAATTCCTTTGCTGTATTACTTGAAATCGGTCATTGCTTTGTTTAGAGAGATTAATACTAGACGCAGTTTGTCAGAATTGTCTGTCACATGTTTGGTAGTCTGTGCATATTTTCTTAAACGAATAAGATCGAAATTCTTCTTATTGGACGCCAGGTGTGAACTCTAAGCAGGGTAGCCGTGAGGGCAACACGTTCAGTAGTTCTAGCAGCAGATTTTCGGTGCCTCCAACTCCTCGGAGTGAGGATGAGATTTTGCAGTCATCAAATGTAAAGAGTTTTACCTTCAATGAGCTGAAAATTGCCACTAGAAACTTCCGTCCAGATAGTGTCTTAGGCGAGGGAGGATTTGGTTCCGTCTTCAAGGGGTGGATTGATGAGCACACATATGAACCAACCAAGCCTGGAACTGGTATTGTCATTGCAGTGAAGAAGCTCAACCAGGAAGGATACCAAGGTCACAGGGAATGGTTGGTTAGTATTATTTGCGTCTTGATCTCCATTACTCTGATTTTGTATCAAAGTAGAGGTTTAGATAAGCATATATGCATTGAAGATGGTACTTTGACATTGTATTTGCTAATGTGCTTACATTTTTGTCTATTTGGTTATGATTGTCTTTCCATTTTAACTTTAATTTTGATCAATAGTTCTTATGCTTTGCAGACAGAGGTTAATTACTTGGGTCAATTAACTCATCCTAATCTTGTAAAGCTAATTGGATATTGCTCGGAGGATGAGCAACGGCTCCTTGTCTATGAGTTCATGCAATGTGGCAGCTTGGAGAATCATCTTTTTAGAAGTATGTTCTTTGTGTACATGCAAACTATTAATATATTTCACCTGTCTTATTAATTGTTAATGAGATTTATAATTTTGGAAATGCTGCATTAGGGAGTTCAAACTTTCAACCACTATCTTGGAACACCCGTATGAAGATTGCTCTTGGGGCTGCTAAAGGACTTGCTTTTCTACATAGTGATAAAGCAAAAGTCATATATCGTGACTTTAAAGCCTCTAATGTGCTTCTGGACTCAGTAAGTTATATTATGGTTTCTTCTAGGTCATAGATTCAAAGCTAATTCTGTTCGATAAGTAATCTTGCTGCTATATGCACAGAACTACAATGCAAAACTTTCAGACTTTGGATTGGCGAAAGATGGTCCAACTGGCGATAATACTCATGTCTCTACAAGGGTCATGGGTACCCATGGATATGCTGCCCCTGAATACCTTCAAACTGGTAAATGATAAAGTTTCCAGTAATCTCATGAACTGATGGCTTTTTCTTTAGTCTTTCAGCAAAAAACATGCATCATTCTTATTCTAGATACACGTAATCAGGATATATATGTCAACTGGTCAAAACCTTTGGAGCTTCTGTTCGTTGATACACAACTAAATAATTTAGTCAGTTGTTCTACGATACTGAGTTTATCAAAAGTATGAACAAATACTAACTTAATGGAACGGTTTGTTTTTAATGCTTGTTCTATTTGAAGTGCTTTCTCACTTGAGAGCTTCGAAAATTTGGTGCTATACTATTTCTTTTGAATTTCTTGTTAGGTGGTTTTATTAGTGAAATGTAAGTTTACTTCCAGTTCAGGATAGTCAAATCGTGCATATGGAGTGGCAATACACGAAAGAATAGGGTAATAAACGAACAGAATAACTGATCCATCTAGCATGGATAGCTGTAGGACCTATTGCACATTCCATATTGCTAATTTTAAACTGGCAATTGTTATCCTTTCATCTATTAGCATTCTGATAGTTGATTTGCAGTATCATGCTAGGATCTATCGTAAATGAATTTCTAGTTACGATGTTGTTTTGCTTTGAAATTGTCGTTGAATAATCTAGACGAGTGTAGTGGCTGGAGAAGGTTTTATTTCATCATCTTCTTAACTAAATCATTTGCAGTGCAATTATAGTGACCCAAGATTTCTGTTTGATTTACAGGTCATTTAACTCCCAAGAGCGATGTCTATAGCTTCGGAGTCGTCCTACTGGAAATGCTGTCTGGATGCCGTTCCTTGGACAGGAACCGTCCTATCGGACAACACCATCTGGTCGAGTGGGCAAGGCCTTTACTAGCAAGCAAGCGAAAGTTTTTCCGTGTCCTGGATAGTCGATTGGGGGGGCAGTATCCACTGCAGGCCGCCCAAAATGCTGCCCATCTCGCACTCCGGTGCCTATCCGGTGAAGCAAACAGACCAACCATGGACCAGGTGGTTTCTGCTCTAGAGGAGATTCAAAAGGTTAAAGATCCCCGCCAAACCGTCGGCTCAGAACACAAATCAAGCAACGATAGCATGAAAAACAACCACGAACGGACTAGGCCAAGAAGTATGGAAGTGCCCGGAAACAGAAAAGCTACTTATCCCCGGCCCTCGGCTTCCCCACTCTACACGTAGTGCATACCATACCCCGAAGCTGTAAGCAAACAAGTTGCTAGGAGGGCAACGTATAGATGAAAATAACAAATGCTGAGACATGTCTTCTTTTAGTTATGTTTTGTCTCTTGTTTTTGTATAGATTTACCTTTTTTAGTGATGGTTTTGACTTTATCACAAACATCTTTCTTTTATTGTATTCCTTGAAACCTATGAAGTCTAAATACTCTCCTGTTTTTGTATTGAGTCTTGAATATCAACTGAGTTTGAATTGATTCAATTTTAAAAATAAACCATCAAATAAAAGATGGTTCTGTGTTTGAAATTCTCATCAACGTGGAGTCTCAGAAAAGTATTGAATCTATTATATGATGCTTACTTTTGCATTGTAAAAGAGTATCTCTCATTTACAAGGAAGGATCCAATTACTTATATAAATTTTTTATTTAGTCCACTAAAATCTATCACTTTCACACCGAAAGATTTAATCCACTTAAATTTATCATTCTCACACCTGAAGTTCAACTCACTTCTAATTCTATTAAATGGATGGTCATCTCATGATGATAAAAAAGTGAATACACTTGTCCCCAGTACTTTTGTCAATTTATCCCAGGGCCAACATAAAAGAAGTAAATCACATACGGCTACTATCATTTGGAATAGTGACTAGCACATAATTGATGGTCATCTCATATTGATATATACATATTCAATGTGATATTTTACGGTTAATTTTTTTTTAAAAAAATAAATAACTAAAAAAGTTAATTTAATCGGGGTTTAGATAAATTTATACGTAATATTGTTTATTTAGTAAAAAAATAAATAAATTTAAATACTTTTAGTAGAAGTAAAAAAAAAACAAATTCGCTTCTAATCATGATTATACCTGCATTTAATGTACGTGATCGAAGAAGTCGCCGCCTTGAGAAGAGCGCCGTTCGAGTAGAATCTTCCGGCCAAGCTAAAGCAAGCCCTAGGGGTCTTGCCATACCCCCGGAGATCCGATCCAGGCGAGAAGGCCACCGTTTTCTTGATCATGAAGAAGACGAAATCGAACAAGGCTTCTTCGCAGGAATTACAGAACGGCCATACTCCATCCTCTAAATTCCTCAAATTGCTCGATCCTCAGGCTTCGTGGGATAAGGTATCCAGGCCGACTTGCCGTCGAATGGTTCCCTTCTTTTTGGCTTCGAGAAACTAACTAATCGCGTGAAATTTAGGGTTGTCTTTCGTCAGATCTGGTCTAGATCGATCCTGAACTATGTGCTTCTTCTTGTTGTTGTTGTTGTAGGATAATTTGGGGGATACGCTGCATTGGATCCGGCAGGGATTGGGTCTTTCCTGCGGGTTGTTGTGCGGCGCAGTACCTTTGATTGGGGCTTTCTGGATTGTAGCGTAAGTTCTGCCATTACCCACCCCTAGAATGGCTTGCTTTGATTTTCTGCAATTGAAAATTTCAACTTTCCTACTGTATCTGTCTATGCAACCTTTTTTGTTCTCGCTCTATTAGCCTTTTATTAGCAGTTTTTGGTAGATCTAACGATATTTAGTTCACTCTTCCCCAACCCACAAATAGTTCATTCTTTTCTAAGGATGACAATAGTGGAATATATGTGAATTCCCCAATCCTATTATTGCATTACATTCGGGTAGTCATATTATATTTGTAATTGGGTTCAGGCTCTGTAGTATTATTTGAAATCAGGCTTGGTTCAGATTTAGGTTTGCTTAACATTGTGACCTACTTGCATATTTTATCCATTTAGATGGATACATAGTTATGGGCACTTTTTAACATATGAGAAGTAAGTACTCAAAGAGAGCCTTCGAACGGATTTGGAGAGTAAGTAGTTATTTAGGTGCAGCTAGTACTCACAAATGTTGGTTTTGAACTCCGCATCATCATCATCAATAGGATTGGCTGTCTGAATCAAGAATGTATCATTTGTGGGTCAAGATGATTTGTCAGTAAAAGCCCCCGGGGTAATGGTGCAGTGGCATAACGCTTTCTTAGTTTCCAAACATCTAAGAATCGAGTCCCAGCTTTGACGAATTAATGGATGAATTTACCTTAATAGGCGGTTGACCTTAGAATGCTAGGTTGATGGGCCGCCCTTTGCGAGCGCTTCTCGATTTACCCTGATTTATCCTGGTGGTCGGTGAGAAACTTTTGTGGGGCGGAACCGGTCACCTTCAGAATTAGTCAGCATAAACTAGATATCTATTGCCAACTTAAAAAAATAAACAAAAATATATCATTTGTAATATTCAAATGAGATAGAGAAATGTCATCAAGAAGATAAATCTTATTTGTCGGACAAGGGAGATAGTTGAGCACTTCTTTTACTGGACCTTCTTCTCTTGGGTTTGATCATGGTTTAGGTTTTGATATTCATCGAAAAAATACTTTAAAATTGTGAAAATTCAAGAAAACTTGATTGATTCTTAATCTAATATCAACCTAATTAGATTTAACTCTGTCAAACCCTAATTTGAATTACCAATTATAAATTATAAAAAGCTCTAAGAAGATAAGAATAAAAATCCAAAACTGACATGAATGTGCCAAACCCAAAAACATAGTACTATTCATTTCTTTAGTATTTATGAACGTTAATTATATTGTTTGAATAGTCATTCTTGTTCCAATAACTTTTTTACCGTGCATATTTAAGCAATTTTATATCAAGCGAATGCTAACCTAAGTTTTCCATATACTTTCGTATAGAAGTTTATCTCGGGTAGCTTCGTATACTCAGCGAGACTTATTTTACAAAATTCAGTGGAAATAAAACAGATTAATATAGCTACAGCAATAGCTAATAAGCAGAGTTAACTATGAGTTGGCACGAGTCGGGTTTGCTCATGTTTTAAGAAAAATCTGGCCCATCCTGATGTCGCTTGGCGGATAACAAAGTTCCCTAATTTGAACATGGATGCAATTTTATCAAAAAAAAAATCTGAATCTTAAATTTTCATGTTGGGTCAGGGGTTTGGAGTTTTTTGGGATTCCAGATTTTTTTTTAATTTTATACTTGCAAAATTATGTAAAAGCTTAGAACTTTTACAATGTGGGTGAGCTACAATCAATACACGAGTCATTTATTTATTTATTAATCTTACTTAATGAGCAGTAACTACATTGTATATGATTTTATACTTAAATGTCTTGTGTAATAATTAAATACTAGTTGGGTTTTTTTTTCCCCTTCCAGTTTTTAGTACAAAACCAAAATCCATCCATGAACTCAAAATAATATTTTATATCCCAAAAACCTTAAAAAATCTCCAACTTCAAGTTGGTTAAGTATGGTCTTCAGTTTCGGACCAGATATGTTGATTTTTTTGTGCACTCCTGTTAATAGCAATGATTGCATCTTTATATGGAACGGATGCGGCAATCATTATATGTGGCAATCAGTATATCCATCCACGCCAGGTAAAATGTACTGCTTCAATTTAGTTTACTAACTTGCATCAGGCTATTGACCTAGCAACTAGTTTTGTTTTCATGCACATATTCCTTCACTCCTTAAAACATGGATTTTTTTTTCCACATCTATAGGCAAATAGAATTATGCCTCAACCACCTCTAGCAGTGATATATTACCATTTTTTTCTCTTATCTAGTGAATCTCTTAACTTACCTCTACTTTCTGCAGATTTATGGTGCTATCAACCAGCATTATATATGGCTATTACACGTATGTACTAAAACTAGATGAAGAAGATTTTGGAGGTCATGGAGCATTACTTCAGGAGGGTCTTTTTGCATCATTTAGCCTGTTTTTGGTATAAATTCCTTGACCATTGCATGTGTTCACGATTAAGTGCAATGACGTTTTAAAGGCATATGATTTTTTTCCAATTTTATGTTGGATAGCGCAATAACAGTATCCTGACTAATGCAATAATGTTTTTGCCTGACGCAGCTTTCGTGGATTGTCATATACAGTTTATTACACTTTTAAAGACGGTCATCACGTTTGAATTCCTCTGAAATCCAGATGCAACCCGTGGACTTTAATGCCCATCAGTTTGGTGTTGAATGGATTGGAATCTGTTAGTTTCTTTTTTATATAGAATTATATGGACAGTGGAATGCACCACTGCTTAAAGTTTTTCTTGTCCAACGATCCTTGACACATGATTTTTAGCAGTAATAAGGTGCGAGAGTATTTCACTAATGGCTCATGAAGGAGAACGAGAACCGTGTGCAAATTATCATATTTGAATCGTCGTCATTTGGATCATCTAGTTTTAGTTTTTTTTAATTGGGCAAAGGTAAACTCATATTTGAATTGTGGTAGGCAATATCTTTATTCCAGCATAATTTGGTCTCCATGAATATGATTTGTTTAAAGATGATTCTGAGCGCTTGGATTAATCTTGGATGCCCCATTGACACTGTCATGAATAAATGTGGCACAAGGAGATGAATCGCAGGTAACTAGTAGCTATTAGTATAGTAGTTAATACATAAAGAAAGGCAACACGTCAAGTTTTGATTCCATAATTTAATGTGGCCACACCTCATATATTTATCACTGCACTGTCTTGAGGGATAATCCTGTCGCAAATAAAGCATATTACATTTGAGAAGTTTAAAATATCTATCACGCTGAGTTACATCATAATTCATTTATGGTTTTTGATTTACTCTGACCGTCATAATTGAATTATCAAAGAAGATAAAATTGTACATATCGCATCATTTTTTTCTTGATAACGTATCATTTGCCACTTTGTTTTTCATATTTTTAAAGCCAAATTACTAAATTTAAGACATTGGCCGTATAAAAAATTTATCAGCTAATTCTCTCCGTAGCATGTTTAGAATGTTTCATCAACCAGTGATCATCAATGTTATCCTTCAATAAGTATGCTTATTGTACATGTTTATCAAATGGATTCACGTTAATAGATCAAAACACTTGTAAACGTCAAGGATCTACTTAGACACGAGATCGATAGATTTAAAACTCGAGCAAACCATACAACACTTGCATATGAGAACACAACAGAATTTTAAGTTTTTAACAATGTCTGAACACAAAATAAACTAATGCCTCATCCAAATTGCAGAGAAGCTCGCCGATGTCAGATCCATGTTGCTACTAAATTTTGTTACAAATGAATACACTGAAACTATGAAAAAAAATAACAAAAGACAGACAATGAGGGGAGAAATAAACAAATACATTTGAATGTATGTGCTAACCCTATTGATCATATTTTGGGGGGTCTTAGAACATTCCAGTCAAGTTTTCCCCGTTTGTGTTGCTTAAGGGAACCTGTTCTATTGTTAGAGGATGACTGTTTAGCTTGGTCACTACAGATTTTAAGCATCTCCTCAGGAGTTGTGTTGTCGTTATCCCCTTCAGGTTGCTTCCTCTTGAGGCCAACGTCTGAACCATTGTTTGATCTTCCTATTCTCGGCTCCCTGGAGTCTATGGCCATGGCTTCACCTACTCTGCACCAGCGAAAAAAACACGAAGCTACTGATTTTATTCATAGAGAAACAAAAAAAGCACCATCAAATGCCGATCTCAAGTCCGGATGGAAAAAAAAGAGTTTAAAATTCAATTAGATCCTGAGTCTTGACCATCAATATAAAACAATGCAAATCTTATGAGCATGAATCTCAATGGTACTCAATCGGAGGATACCATCCATACTACATGCCCTAAATTATTTTCGATGGGTAAAAATGACTAGAGTTCATTTCACAACTTCAAACGGCTATCCAACTCTGTTACGTTTGAAGCTTCATTACAGATGCATGATGTAAAATCCAAATAACCGTGAACACCAGAGCCTATGAATTCCTTCGTTCATGGAGATATTCTGAGCAGTGTTCGTTCATGAAGATATAAATCGAAAGAAGCTTTACAGAGACTTCTAGCAAACAAATTTCTAGGTCTTTATTAATAATTTTACCAAAGAAACAGCAGAAAAAAAATAAGACATTGAAATAGTTGACAAAAAAATAGCAAATGCAGCACTGAGAAGTATGAAATGTAAAGACCAAGATTAAAACCTAGATGAATCTCCATAGCTGTTTGAAGCGGTAGCAACATTTTGTTGGTTATTTGCAGCCTCTTCATTTAGTTTCTGCAAAGAGAAAAATCTTTAAGCAAGGAAGTGAAAGGCCTAGAACTTGACAACATGTTGATATATATACTGTAACTCACATCTATTGAGGGATTGAAACTCTGAAAGGACATCCGACCTTTTAAAGCTCCTGGATGAGGATCACCTTCCATTATAACAATGCTGTGGGAAGATATATGAAGTAGAAGTGGATCTTCAAAATGTTAAATAAAGAGGATGATGGTACATTAAAAATATGGATAACTCAACCTCAGAACTGAATAAGTAAATATAGTAAGTCCTGAAGACTAGAGAGCATAAATGCCTTAGAGCGACCAAAATTGAGCAAACAAAAAGGTTAGAATGACTATAACCAAAGTATGATGAAAATATATAGTTAACTAATGAATTGGAATAATATACAACTAACTATTATAATGCCATAGGTCACATTATCTGAAAGCATGTTTAATCATTTCATTATTGATGAATTCTAAAAGAATAATTATTCCTAGCTTCCTGCATCTAACTAGGAGATGAGCCAAATACCAGTTCTGATAGAACTGTTATTCCTTCATAATAGTGTTCAGCTATCTCTTTTATCGTTTTAGAAATACTTATCTATTCCTTTTGTCAGTCTCAGAAATATTTATTCTGATATGACCTAAAGTTACATTTTGATCTTACCAGACGTGGGAATGGGAACACATGAGAATGAGAACAGAGCATCAATTCCATGAACAAAAGCAAACCAAACTAAGAAGGATAGTGTTATTCTCTTCCTATTCTATTCTACTCTCCAACTATTATATTGTGTCAATTCCATTTCATAAATGAAACATGTTATCAAATAACTAATATCATATATTACACTTATCCATACTTAAATAGCAAGTGGTTTCACTAACTTTGACAGCACAACTAGCATACACTAATAGTGAGAGTTACTTCAATAAAATTAAAGCAACATTAACCAACAAGACATTATTAAAATTTTCAGCAATGTAACATGCCCAAACGATTGCATCATCTCCATCCAATGACATAAGAATTATGAAAAGCTTAAGTAAATGAATTAGTGTGATGGGAATCCTTGAGAGGCACTCAAACTATCATCATAAGTTAATTATTCGCCCAGTTGGCTAGAGGGTGCCAGACTTCTACAATGGGACAAGGGATCAATTCCCGGTGGGCACATGCCTGGAAAAAAAAACCCTCCCACTCCGACTAACTCGATTATAAGTTGACTCCGTGATTTACCTCCATTCACATAACCCGGAGACATACTGTGAGGGGCACATGGGGTGAACGTAATTACCTTTTGCTATGATAAGTAAATTATTAGCCATTATTTGCAACAAAAGTTGAACTTCATCCATCAAAACCTTGCATGATATAGTAGATGGGAAGAGGAGATGACATCAAATACTGACAGGTAAGTCTAGCCCCAGTTTAGTCAAAAGTACAAGGTGCTACAATCTTGTCTAACGTCTAATCATAGATGACCAAAAGAACTTAAAGTAGCATAAAATTTTCACAGACGAGGAAAGTTCCTGGGTGATGTAACTATCATTTTCTGCAATGAGAGATGCAAGGTCATAGCTTATGTTATTTGGGGAGGACACTAACTTATTTTCACATTTTTTTCCCTATTATGCTATTTTTTCACCAAAATTAAACTGCTACCATCATGCATGCATAAATTTATAGACAAAAGTCAGTCAATATATCTGCATCATGCATGCATATTAATATAAAAGTATACGTCACTAACTTGAAATTCGAACAGGAAAAACATAATTGTAATGCCACTGTTTTGTTTATTGTCTACTGATATTTTATTAGTGAAGGAATAGTTCAATAATTATAGAGGAATAACTATAATACAAGTCTGCTTGATGGAAAGCTCGACACCTCTTGTATCATGAGCAATTATTGGATAGTTTTGTTACAAAAGAAGCTACAATATTGTCACAATCTGAGTCAGCTAAATGGACCTTCAACCACCACCAAGCTTTATTTAAGCCAATAAAGGGCAGCCCGGTGCACGAAGCTCCCGCCATGCGGGGTCCCGGGGAAGGATCCATTGTACGCAGCCTTACCC
>JBBMJZ010405541.1:0-12882 GCA_037833815.1 Zingiber zerumbet
ATATACTTTCACTATGTTATATTTATTTTAATATTAACACTTATTAGTTATAGATTTTACTTTTCCTCGTTCATCTTTATTTTATTATACATTAAATAAATATCATTTTTAATTTTATTTATCCAATTTAAATGATTATTATTTAAGTAAAAAAAATATTTTTAAAAATTAAAATTTTTAATTATTTTAATAGGAAAACATATACATTAATAAAAAAAGAAAAAAAAAGGTAAGAGCATGAGATGTGGAACCCGCAGTTAATGAGTCACGTAGACATTATTAAGTAGGAGATGCGGGACCTGACGCACATATAAAGAAAAAAATTAAATCAACACGTTTAGGGGTGAATATTCAGTTAATTCGATTAATTTAATATTAATTTTGTATAAATTTTTTTATATTTTTTAAAAATAAATTCGATTAGTTTGATGTTAACTGAAATAATTAATTTTTAATTTGATTTAATTAATTCAGTCTAGTAAAACTTTAATTAGATTAAGTTAAATTAATTAATATTAAATTAATTTTTAATTAATTAGATTAATTTATAGATCGAATTAATAACATGAAGATATTCAGAGCTTTCGATGGCGTTTAAACATTTTCACCCATTGATTTTAACACCCACTGAACATTATAATACTCTATTAATTCTTTCCATGTGAATGCTCTAATAAACTATTTATATTTATTTATTTAATTTAACTAGTTATTTAAGCTTACATTACAGTATATTCAACAAACAGAAACAAAACTCTTTTTACCAACAATTCAAAAGGCACTACTGAGTGAAGCTCAAAACTGATCCGCCCACGAACGTACCCTCTCTTTATTCGATGTCAGTAGTGGGTTCTACTTTTTGATCGATTCGTTTCTAAACCTGAGTTTTAGCTTTCGCCCGAGGACACTCGTATAAAACTTCAAGTTTCGAGCCCAAAATTTTGCCCATTTCCGAAACTTCCACATCCCCGCTTCGCCCGTTTTTTTTCAAATCCCCCGCTTTGCCTTCCTGCGACGATCTCGTCGCCCTCTATCGCCGCTTCTTCGTCGCCGCTTGCCTTCACTCGCAGCACCGACGCTGCCGATTATCTTCGCCAGTCGCCTTGCGGAAGGCAACGAAGGCTGTTGGAGCGATGAAGCGGAAGACGCCATTGGAACTTAGGGTACAGTTTGGCCAAGACCCCGTCTTTTGCTATTCTGCTGTACCAGTAAACTCGATAGGTGTTCCATTACTAAAGGACATAGCTCGTTGTCATTTTTTAATTGGTTCCTGAAGTTTTATTTACTGGAATTTCTGCTCAATGCTATCCTGTCAACAATGTAATGGTCAATCATAGATTTTTCCCTTTTTGGATCTCATATTTTCTGCTATAAAACTTATCTTTGTCGCTGATCATTTTATACCTATTTTATTTGTCTTAATTCATTCATTCCTAGATCCATACTACAGATCTGTAGGAGTCTGACATAAGGAAGTAGGGATCATTTGTTTTTGCAGTCATGTCTATGACTTTTTAAATTAGTAGTTTCCTTCAATAGGATTAAATCACTTTCTTTTCATCTTGCTTTTTCTGTACCTCATAAGTACAAACATATTGGTAGTTGCTTATTCTAGTTATTCTGGTATTATGTGGATCTGGTTTTATGTGGCCTGCTATATTTCCATTTTAACCCAGTCCACGGTTGATGGGTGATTAAGCTCTCCCTTGTGGAAATTTGAGTGCGATGCTAATTGTGCTTCTACAAAGTAATGAGATTTAAGACAATCGTTTCTCAATGTAATAGATTTATTAACATAATAACTTTCATTCAGGATCTGTTCGGTTAATGCCCATTTCAGACATTTATGCTCCTATAAATCACGGAGTGGACATAGATTGCTTGTATGTCTAGTATTTTGTACTTTCAGTAGCAGATAGAGAGGATGCCTATAGAGCCATATCCAATTGACATGGATATATACATAATGGGATTTTGGTGTCAATTGTATAAAATATGAGGTTATATATGATCTTATTGTTAGAGAATCAGATGTTGATGAGTTTTACCTACATGACAGAGTGAACAGTTGAAGCAAAGAAATCGTCAGATAATTGAAGAAAAAATTGTGCCTACTCGTCTTGCTTCAGAAAGGTAGGGTAACGAGCAAAATTTCATACATTTTAATATTGCTTAGCTGACCGCTTGGATTAGTATTGAGATCAGGAAAAGTGAACAGTTGAAGATTCAAAAATATTTTAATATTCGTGTCAATGAGGTCTATCCTATTAAGAAGTCAAGTGAAAGATGCAGAGTTTTATATGAAGATGCAATGGCCAAGGTTTGAATTATCATGCATTTGCAGTAAGTATTCAGCTCTAAAAGCTATTCTGATTGGATTACTACTTTCTTCTTCCCTCTAAAACAGGATCTTTCGAGTGTTAGTGGATGTCCTAATGTTGTTCTTAACCCTTCTGGTCCTTCTTTACAAATCGAGGGCAAAACATCAATTTTGCGGTATTGTTGTTCTTGTCGCTTAATTATCTATATTTAGTTGGTTGCCCCTATCAAAGAATTTATTAATTGAATTAATTGAAGACAAGTTCCTTCTTTAATTACAGTGAAAATGTGACTGGGTTAAATGAACTTAAAGGTGCTGATCAATCATGCACAGATAAGAGTTTTCAAGGTTTCCGGAAGATCGATAGATGTAGCCAAAATATGCTGCGTAATGTTGTTGAGCTTCATCTGGGAGATGAGACCCTTGCAATTTCTGCCAAAATTGATATGGTTCATCTTTAAATTTTCTACCTTTTCTAGTTTATGCTCCAAAGCCTTGTTGACTTGATGTATTTCATAGGAAAAAGCACTTAGGGGGTTGGATGTTCATCATATTCCTGCCAGCTTAACTATGGTGCCTGTTGGTCCTGGAAAAATGGATAATCATCCTTCAAATTCAAGTGCTTTTGGTTCTGAATTTGAGATGTCAGGTCGTAGAACCACTTCTGAATTTGAGATGTCAGGTCCTAGAATCCCTTTTGATTTTACTCTGAAAACCAGTGTGCGGTTGGTCTCTTCATCATCTGTTAAATGGTGGGTGCTATAGTTGGATTTCTTAGATATATATTCTTTGTAATATGCAGTAGCTGTAAAGATGCTGAGCGTACAGCCAATAGGATAGTGATCCTTTGTAGGGCCAGTTACTTGGACACAATTATTTATTCTTTTCTTTTCAGTTTCCTAACTATGATTATAGTTTATAAGCAAATGGCACAATGTCGATATCCTAATTTAGTTGTCTTTTGAGCATGCCTTTTTTTTAGCTGGTTTTGTTTTTTTTGAAATATTGAGATGCAGGTTCAATCTTTACACTTCTTACTCACATTAGTGTCTAGCATATTTTAATTACTAAAATTTGACATATATGGAGATTAAAATAATACTTCTTTGCATTTATTAACAAAGACGTATATGTTTGGTTTGTTTCTTTGTTCTAGTTAAACTAATTCTGTAAATGAATTAGTGTGATGTGAAAATAAGGTATTACTGTCTTATTGTGACGGGAAAATATACACCTGTCTTGTGTATTTACATATATATATTATCTAATGAATACTTGTCTTATATTTTGATGATGCAGGTACGTTGACAATTGCTACCCTAATTATACCCCTTAAAAAGATTCTCAGATAGTTTTTAATATAATAATCTATCTGCAATATTTTGCATGAATTTGTTTTGTGCTCACAGTTTATCATTTGACTGTTTCGATGAATATGTATATCTGTGATTAGATACACGAATTGTTCCAATGTTAGGTAAACCCATTCCAACTTGGCCTGACCAGTCAGGTTGGTTGGGCGAACTTGTGTTTTTGGTAGTTCTGAGCATAGAAGCAAATGGAACTGGCACTCTGATCGGTTGAGTTTTTTTTGGTCGAACCATTTTTTTCTACTTTGGATTTTATAACTGTTGGATAGTTCTCGAATACCATAATTATTTTCTGCATACTTTAGTTTTGAGTTTTGATTCTTTCTCTATTCATGTCGTATCATTTTTGGTGAAAAATGGTTGCTTTCCCATGCAGTTGCCACAGGTCGTTTGCAACCCCCCCAATTGATGCAAGCTGTAATCTGTACAGCTTGTCGTCTATGGATGGTGCTACTGCCCAGGTGAAGTTCTATAAATCACTTCACTCATGGGTATATCCTCAGTCTTCTCTACCTGCTTCAGTTGTGTCAATTTTAGCTGCTGGAAAGGAAGGTCAGTTCGTGAACCATTTCTCTCTTATTTTTTTGATATATTATTATTATTATTATTATAATTTCTTAGACCACTGGCTTCTTTTTGTATTATTCTGACATTTATATTCATAATTTTCTAGAAGCCCACTTTTGGCTGAAAAGGCAGCAGGATTGGGAAGACTCACTTCGAAGCCTATACTACATGCTAAGAAAGAACATTTGTAACATGTTTTATGGTATATTGCTAAACTTTAATCATTTTGATTTTCCGCCATCTTTAACCTACTTGTTATATCATTCTGGGAAATTTCTTGCATTTGATTTTTTTTCAATGAATCAGTTAAATTACAGCTTGAGGAATATACGATGCATTTGCATTTTACTTCTTCTGGTGGCACTGATGTTCCTAACTCAAGAAAATAGAAGTTTACATGGTTTTGTTAGGCCAAATACATCTCTCATTGTTGTTCCTACATTACTGTGATTCTGAAGAACTATTTTTTTATGCAATGACCATTATTTGATTTGACTAATCCGAGGTCACTGCATTGTTATGATAACCAAGAGTTACATGTGAAGAGGTCTAACTACGAACATCAGTCATCTAGATTAGAACACTACAGAAGCTTACATTTGACAGCCAACTTTGAGTCCATTGGCCCATCAAATAGAGATGCCTATTTTTAGCTGGTACTCTTTAACTCTCCAAAGATTTATGATCTATGGATGACATAAGGAGACAGAAGAATAGAGGATGCTGCATCTAAATGCAACAGTTAGGTATTTGAAGAAGATATGATGACTTGTTTTGTCTAAGCTCCTAAGCAAATAACACAAGTATAATCCGATAGATCAATGTGCTTATTAGTGCAAGTACTCCTACAATAATAATAATAACAACTAAGCCTTATTCCACTAGATGGAGTCGGCCAGATATTGGAGAATTTATCATTGACGTCAACCAGATATAGGAGAATGTTTTTTCACACCTATCTCGCCCATCTGAGCAGCCTGCCATCTTTGATTAACATGATATACATAAATCTACTGAGAATGAAGCCTGCTCATGCATATCCAAGCAATGCCAGATCCATCAGAGGACTCAGGAAATAGGTTAATCATGTGACTAAGCTCAGTGAATTCCTCATAGATTATTGGATGACAGAATGAAAAGCCCCAAAGTTGGATTGGAAGGATTAAGCTATTGAAATTTGATACCTTGGTCCAAGCAAACAGAAAAGAGTGCAGGAAAATCATTTCCGAGCATTGAAGCATCCAATAGATGGCTGTGTTAAGCAAGATGATTTGAAAATTTCATCCAAAGCTTAACTGACAAAAGTCTCTATCCACCCAAGCATTTCTCTAGATGAATGACCATGCCAGTCCAGAATGTCTAATTCCCAACTTCCATGTCACAAAGTCACGCTGTACCACAAATTTCCAAGATAAGCCAAAGTTCGCAGAGAAAAGTCATCACCATTTACATAACTAAACTAATTAAAGTCCTTCAAGCTGATAGCATCAAGGTTGCCAAAGCACACAGGAGCAGAAACTTTGCTCCACTAGGAAAGGAATCTGACGGGTTATAACTTGGGACGATGATGCTAAAAGAAGTTTCTTCAAATAGTGTCTAAATGATCCCTCACCGAAGTGGGTAGAAAACAAGTGAAATTAGGATTCATTAACAAGTGCGAGTCTGCAACCTGTGGAGAGAGGATTTCTGGCAGGTGGGTTGTAGTCTCCTCTCTACTCATGGCAATAAATTTATCCCATTATTCCTTGCTGGTTTGTTTAAACCTAGCTGAAAGCTAAGGTATGTCAAAGGAAAGTGTTGCAATAGACATCTAAAGATTCAACTAAATCATGAATGTTCATTTCCTGACCCATGCAAATGAAGAATTTGCTAATGTTAGTCTTCAAGCCACTGAAGAAAGTGAATGCCATGACTAGAATATGCAAATTCTTTACCACCGAATGCTTAGTTCTAGAGAACAATAAGGCATCATTTGTGATTGTAAAATATAAAAAATGCAGCTGTAACAAGATTGACCCTCTAGCTTCCTTGTCCTTCAAAAGTACTCGATGGAAGACATCAATCAAAAGAATAAAAAGGTATGAAGAAAGACGGTTATCTTGCCAAAGGCTCCTTCTACAGTGAACCAAGGAGTGAAGCTTGCTATTGACTATCATTTCCCCATGCACTAGAGTATGCCCATTACCCAAGAAATCTAGCATGTTGAAAAGCCTGTAAGTGAGAGAACATGTTGTCAAAGATCTTCTCATACTTTAGTTTGATGATTACTGAATCTTCCTGTCTCTTCCGACACCAATTAATAATCTCCAAGGTGCACTTGAATGAAACAAACTTTTGTGTTTTGATTCTTCACAAATGTAAATTGAGAGCCACTGAATAAATCTGGAAGTAGAACCTACAGGTGAGTTGCAACTTGCAAGCACCATTGAGATTAGTTTCACTAGCAAGTGCTTCAAAGCTATTGGCTGAAAGTTACTTGGGCACTTGGGCAGTTTGCTCCTTCAATTTCGGAATGAAAGCGATGTAAAATTAATTTAACCTTGATCAGGTCCCATGAATCTCCCTTGGTTCACGAAGTTACGTTCATTAAAACGTCTTCAATTTTATATGCTATTAGACGTTATAATGATTTAATTATGCATCACCAAATAGTGTGATTTTCAGCAAGTCAATTTCTATTTGCTGTGTGATATTGATGGTTTTGGTTTGCTTATGTTGCTCTTAACTGTTTTTTTTCTTACACATTTCTGACTTTTCCTGTCTTATTAGATTCAGAATTGCATTCTCCTATGTTGCATTTGATTCTTGTGAAAATTGCAGTTTATACTGTGCAGTTTGTGGCTTTATTCATTGGTGGCAACTTATTGGGGAAAAAGAAGCGCTCATGTATTGCTTACGTATCACAATCTACACGTGGTCTACGATCCTTGCTAAGAAAAAAGGTATGCTCATCTATTTTACTCTTTGGCTTAAACAGCATTTGTTATCGTTCTCTCTGAGTAACTCATTTTATCTTGTCTTTATCTTCAAGTTGAATCATTTAAATTGCATAAAATATTTTTGTTGAACATGGTGCGCTTATTCAGACAACGGAGAAATTTTTAATTATATTCATTTTGAGTTTCTGTTGAAAAGTGTAGTAAATAACTAGTATTAGTATTCTGATAACATTGTATTCTAAAATAATATTTAGAAAATAAATTTTACCATGCCACTCGGTGGTGTTGAAGTGGAGCAATCAATTGACGACGACTTGGTTGAACTTATGGAAATTGAAAAGCGAAAATTGGGCCAGGTAGCAAGAATATCTTTTTGGGCTCTGTTATTCTTTATTATTTCACTCGAGTACGATCATACTGTTTGATTGTCATGTAGATTTTCCATCTGAGCTCTTCGATGGAGAACGTGGATAACACTTCTCGATCCCTCCTTTCATTTAGTGGACATGATGAGGTCCAATCTCTATATGATATACTCATAAACTACAGGTATGCAACTAAAGGTCTCTTCAGTTTCTAGTAGTGAAGTGCAGGCTTAAAAGAAATTCTTGCCTGTTGTATTTTCACTTGCTATGTGTTCTTTAGGAAAACCTTGCATTCCTTGACTGGTTCAGATGTTCCCGTCTTGTTTGCACCTGTCCCATTCCAGAATGCAACTTTACATGTTCCAGAGGTAAAAGTGAATTCAAACATTTTACATAAACTGTTGCAGTAATGATTTGTCTACTAGTAAGCTCACTAAATGCTTGTATTGAATTTTAGATGACATGTAAGGAGACAAGGAAAGCTGATATGATCTTTACATCATCTAGTGGCTCAGACACTAGTGATACAGAAATTACACCAGGTCTTGGTGGACTTTGTTTTAGCGTTGAACTAAAGGATACAATTATTCCACCATGGGTCGTCTATGGTGTTTGGTCAGCGATGAGCGCCGGTGGGACTAGTTTCCAGTCTCTGTACGTTTAAGAATCCACAAACAAGTTTCTGCATTTTGCATAAATTTCATGTTTGTTTATAAGGATTGATTTATTATGAATAATTCCGTGCCACAGTTTGAAGACTGATCCTTTGTCACTTGGCTTAAATGTTGCCCTTAAATCTGTCTGCTCTCAAAAAGAAGTGCCCGATGGTGGTGCCTCTGGCCTTCCTGCTGCGATTATGAGCCCTTCTCTGAGCGGTGCGGCTCTACAGCAGCTCAAATTTTCTGATGGTGTATATACTGCTAACATCACACCCATTCTTTGATGATTAAAAAACCATGCCCGGTAATGAAAAAAAATGTCTTCCAACAAGTGTTTATTTCCTTAAATTTGATCTTATTACAGAGATGCTCAAGTCGGAATTGGGTCGCTGGTGTTTGACCTGTCTAACCTGGAGCAGCATGAAAAAGCTTTTTCATGCTGCAAATTATGTTTGCAATTCTCTATCATGCGAATTAAACTTGCTTATAGCTTGAAGACGTTTCTAGCCCCCGGTTTGCAAATTATACATTCCTTCTACTCGTGGTACTAAAGTTATAATTCTAAAGTCCTTGAAAATGCTTCTAACTCTTAGATTGTAAAATGTCTCTAACTTTTAGTAATGTCTATGTATTTAAACTTAATCATATATCTCAATCTTAATGAGAAGTCACATCCAAGGTGCAACCGACTAACACATTGATAGGGTTAAAACTCCAAACTAATTGGAAGCAAGTGAGATCATCCACCCCAGTGACTGACGCACTACAAATCTACAGCGTATCTGAATGGACCTGAATGACTCTTTAATGATGCATGCAGATGGGAAGATAAAACAGCTATTTTACAAACAATGAAGCTCATGTACTAAGCCCCTACAGATTAGGGCAGTTGGGGCTTCTAGAGAGTATGGGGCCACCTTGGAGGGGTGGTTAAGGTGACGGCTTCACCTTATTCTCAAGCTCACGTACTAGACATGAGATTGCTCCATTTGTGATTGAGGAAAGGACTCATCTTGGTATTACTCACATAGATGAAGCCTTTAGCTTATTAAAAGATGAACATATATTCTTAATTGCACAAAATGTCAACTAATCAAAAAATTAAAATTTGTAAAAATTCAACAGAACTCTGTATCAGAGAACACATCTCGACTGACATTTGTTGTTCCATGATTCAAGCACTTAACCATTCTTTGAAAGTAGTTATTACTAAGCAGAAGCAAAGATTGCAGATTATTACTACATGCAATAAATAAATAAAAGATATAATAATTGTAAAAGAAGTAACTATTGACACAATAACTGAAAGATTGGAATGAATAAATGAATCATCAAAGTCACCTCCAACTTAGTTCGTTAACTTGAGACACTAAGGTGCAAGCGATCTTTGTGAGTGTTATTCTAGGAAAGTCAGCGAACAACTGAAGAACCAATTGATCATTTAATCAGAGATAATGCAACTCTTTACCGCTTGTTAGCAGCACTTTAAATCCCAACAGCAGAAATGGTCTGCCGTTCCCAATACTCCTTTGCTTGCTTCACCATCTCAGAACGCTCACTCCGCAACCTCTCCTTCCAGTACTTTTTGCATCTGACAATCAGTTGAACCAGATGACATACTTTAAGTTGATATTATACATTCGATAAATTCATTAACAGTAATCACCTGTTCTTGAACAGGAGGTCCAGTTCTGTCATATGCACTGCATCCTTGTACCTACCCACCTGCACAATGTCACCTTGTTAGAAGCAAATTCTATAATTGGTACTTTATACCTACTTAGAGCAAACAAGAATCTACTGAAAAAAAACATTAAGAAAGCTGAAGGAAAAAACATTCAGTTAGTGGCTCGAGTTTGATCCAATTTGATTGACAAGGATGTAAAACTAAATCTATAAGTGGCTTACAAGCATGGCCTTGAAACCCATTGAGCATACATAGAGTGCATAAAAATAGATGATGCCATTCTGGCATAGCATTTCATTTTCTTCTCATTTATCAAAATACAAAGACTGATTACATGAGATGTAATCCCATGAAGCACTCTTCATTAGAGGGAGATCTTCATTGATCATAATGGTTAAATAACACTATCATAAACCATTGAAATAATGCAGCAAAGGAAAGGCAGAGAGAAATGTAATCAAGTGACAATTACCGCTCTACAAACAGGACATTTGGCTGATTTAGGAGCTTCCTTGAGGCCTTGGAAGAGCAGCACAGAAGCAGCTGAACAAGCACAACCTTTACAAAAAAGATGACCACAACCTAATGCATACGGATTGAATACAATGTCCTAGAAAACCAACAAAAACAACAGAATTGGTTAAACAAACAAGTATCAAAAAAAAAAAACATCATACCTAATGCTAAATAGATATTGAGGCAGAAAAAATAGTGCAGAAAAGTAACAAAGCAAATTGACTAAAAAATGGTAATCAGTTAGAAAACCAGGTAGGGCATATGGATGATAAAATATTTTTTGCAAGAGCTTAAGAAACCAAGACCAACAAAATGAAAAAATTATTCAAACATGCCCATATCAATGTCGGCAAAATTTGAGACCCAAAATCTGAATGCAAACCCAGGTCTGCACCAGCAATCTGAAACAAAATTTCAAGTTCAAACTGAACTCGCAGGGTCATAATACTACAACTATGCTTGTTCTCTTTAGTCATTTCTGAGAATCATCATTAACTTGTAAACTTAGGCATCCCCAAAATGAGATGCATATAAGTGAAACAAAGTCCTAGTCCTTAACAAGAAAAAATACTCAAAAATAGGGTCCCAAAGAAGGGGAAAGAAATCTTACCAAGCAAACGGGGCACATCAGGCTGTATTCGTACTTCTTTGAATTTAAAAGGGTCATGGTCATTACAGGTTGTGTATCTGATAGATCACAAGAAATCTTGTTGAAAAACTCTCCAGGTTCACCCATGTCTGACCCACTGAAATTTAAATAAAATGCACCCAGTTCTATCAGCCATGGTGACTGCAAAAGCTCTATTTGTTTGGCCCGCATCATAGTCTTGAAGTTTCTTCCATCAACAGAACCATGTACCTATGAAACACAAAGAGAAAGCATGACAAAGAACAAGGAAAAATACAGACTGTATTTGAAAACAGGAAACCAAGTGAAATTGGCAAGCTTGCAACTTACTTTGTCATACTTTTTAAGTATTTTGTTTATAGCAATAGCATTCATAGTGACATAATCAAGTAACATTCTTCCTTCCTGTATCATAACTTGTTGATCATCAGAAAAACAGTGCCGCAAACGCCACACGCATCTATACAATCCAGAAGAAATATGAAGGTTGAGGAGGCGCCTGACTCTTGAGCTAAAGCATACAGCTATCTCTGATGCTTCCTTAGTAAGCTCAGTAAAGAACCTTTGATTACAGGCTAAAGTGATAAAAACAAGTTAGCAAGATTATTAGCATATCAAATCCAGTTAGAATGACAAGTATCAAGTTTTAGTATTCTTTTTTTTCAAAATTTATATGTGCACTCTAGGTGTCAGATTCTTGTTGGCTGAAGGTTTTATTACCTTGTGTTAAATCAAACCCAAGGTATTTTAGTGATTACAAAATGTGATTTATTTTTGAAATGTTAGAGGGGGAGGTCCTTATCAATCTCACATTGCCATAAATATAAATGGATGGTGTTCATTTGACATCTATTATATATAATAGTTACCATATTTGTATATACTATTTGTTACCATATTATATCAGTATATTAGGTAATATATATATAGGTCAATTAGGCAAATTTGTCAATTAGCCTAATTATAGTTTCCTAAGATAGATTCTTGTTTGTATACAAATATGTCTACTTTTCAATAAAGAAGGTACTCTTTTATATCTCAAATTAACATGGTATCAGAGCCATAAATTCGAAATTGGATTTTTTTTGTGCCTTTCATGTCCGCGTACGACAAAGGCTCCTCTCATTACCTCTTCTTAGACAACACAAACTCCCTCGCGTCTGCCTCCGTCGTTGCACGAAGTTGAAGCTTGGTGGCCTCAACACGACATCGTTATCAGATTCAAATCCAGTCTAAAGTGATGATCTTCCTATTGCGTTACGCAAAGGTAAACGTCAATGTACTTATCCTACTTCTTTTGTTTCTTATAATGGCTTATCATCTTCCTCTTGCTCTTTTATTACTTCACTTGATTCTGTCTCTATTCCTAAAACTGTCCGTGAGGCCAGAAAGATATAGAGGAGATGAATGCTTTAGATGGCAATGACACTTGGGACTTGGTCGATCTACCTTCAGGGAAACTGGATATTGGATGCAAATAGGTATTTATAGTTAAAGCCAATCGAATGGGTCAGTTGCTAGATTAAAAGCACACCTTGTCACTAAAGGTTATGCTTAGACCTACGTTGTAGATTATTTTGTTGCTTTTTCTCCTATCGCAAGAAGGGGAGCCTTGGCGCAATGGTAAAATTGTTGCTTTGTGACCAAAAGGTCACGGGTTTGAATCCTGGAAACAACCTCTTGCCAAAAGTAGGATAAGGCTGCGTACAATGGATCCTTCCTCGGGACCCCGCATAGCGAGAGCTTTGTGCACCGGGTTACCCTTTAGATGCAACTTGCATTTTTTTACCCTTTTGCTTTATGCCTATTTAAAACTCTTTTATCGTCTTTA
>JBBMJZ010405557.1:0-12881 GCA_037833815.1 Zingiber zerumbet
CCAACTCATTAAAGAGAATTATATATAGATGTAATTGGGAGAGAATTATATATAAGTTTCATTATTTGGTTGATTGGTTTTTGAAAACTCAATCCTCCTCTCCCTCTCCTCTCTCTCCGGCCACCCGCTTCCTCTTGTTGCCATGACCATCACAAGGGAGAAAAACTCTCCCTTGTGTGCTTCTCTTCTTATTCCTCTTGATCCCTCTTCTTAGCTCATAGCTAGTAACTTCAGAAGGAGAGACTTGTACTCAAGGAGTTTTCTTAAGGAGCTTGACGTGGATACGAATAGAGGTGAGGTTCGACAACGTCCTACGTTTGATGCCCTTCTTGTTATAGGTTATTCGTAAGGTATACCTAGCGTAAATTTAGTTTTCATAAAATTTTAATTATATGATCATGTTTGGCATATTGTATCCTTGTATGCATGTGGTGTGTGTGATATAATAATTATAAATTATTGTTGTTTTATTTTCCCTTATGCATGTTTACGAAATGTATTCTAGCACACACCCGCATCAGGCATATCCCAACAGTGGTATCAGAGCCTAATCATGCTTTGACATGATCGTAAAATTATTTTATGGTTCATAATTAGTGTTGTAATTAATTTTTTAAAATTTTTTCTAGAATTATTATGACTTTTTTATTTTTAAAAATTTCCTAAATTGTTAGAAAATTCTATTTTAGAAAGTTTCTGATATAATTTTAAAAAATTAAATTTAGAAATATTCTGTTAATTTAGAAATTATCATTTTTGGATTTTTTAAAATTTTAAAAAATATTCTATTTTTAAAAAATTACTTGATTTATTAGGTAATACCAAATATAGAAATATTCTAGAATTTTAAAATCCAGATCAGAGATATTCTAAATTAAATGATAGAATTAATATTTTCTAAAATTTTTAGATTTATTAAAATATTCTATTTTTGGAAAGTTTTCTAAATTGTTAGGAAATATCAAATTTAGAAAGATTTAAAAAATCATTAAAATCTAGATTTTAAATATTCTAAATTAAATTATAGAATTAATCTTTTCTAGAATTTCTGGATTTATTAAAATATTATATTTTGGGAAGGTTTTCTAAATTATTAAGAAGTACTAAATTTGAAATTTTTTTAAAAATTATAAAAAATCTAGATTTGAATTATTTTATAATAAATTAAGAAATATTAATTATTTATTTCCTAAATTGTTAGGAAATTAATTTAAAAATTTATTTCTAAAATAATTAAGGATTCTTGATTGATAGAAAGATTCTACAAGAAATATGTTAATTAAATTTAGAAATTAGTTTCCTAATTTGATTAGATAAATCTTAATTTATTAAAATCAGATTTATAACATATTTTTATTTCTAAAATAGAATTATAATATATGTAAATTTATGTCATATTTATACTATATTATATGCCATGTAGATGCATTAGTTATAACATGATTAGATTTTACCATCCGTGTGATGTGATTAGATCTTACCATATGTGTGATGTGTCTATGCCATGAATGTGATGTGTCATATCATCATTTATCTCATGTGTGCGATGTGCCATGTCATTATTTATGACATACGTGTAGTGTCATATTGATAAAATATTTGTATGATGTAGATGAGACTAAATTCCTTACACAATATTAAAACCTACACCTTCCGTTAATTTGATAAGAACCAAAGTTTAAGTTCTTGTTTGAGTTGGCTAAAGTCAAGCTCAAACTTGAAATTAAATATGTTCAAACCATAGAGATGCAATCTCATGATTAACGGGTTAGTTTTAAACTTGAAGCGTTGATTTGTACTGCTAAAGCCATGATCAATGTGGATAGATGTGAAGTTGGGTGATATGCATTTGATGTATACTTGTTAATGTGTTAACAACCCGATGTTTATGCAAAGATCAATTAGTTGCTAGCATAATGTGATAGTTGCATATAAGTGATATGCAATCAGTAAACTTATTACCTACCGCTATAGCTAAGAATGACTTGTTAGCTAAAGTCAAGGTTATTCTTATCTGTAGTGGATATCAATCCACTTGGAGAAAACCTACCACTTCCCGAATTCAAAAATAAAGGCATTTGAATTTGATAAATAAGTTGACTTTTATGTAAATTATTTACATAAATAATATCATGTCTCTCATACATTCTCATTTTTATGTTTTTAGGTATTATTTAATTATGACTTCTGTTAATCTGCATTCGATTTTACTCGAATAAACTGACTGGGATGAACTTCTTGGACTGGTTTCAAAATTTGAGAATTGGTCTCAAAGCTGAGAAACTAGCTTATGTCCTTGATCAACCTCTTCTCATAAGTCCTGATACTGATACAACTATGGACCAATTGTTAGCCCATAAGAAACATAAGGATAATTCTGTACTTATAAGTTATATCATGCTAGCTGCTATAACTCCTGAACTACAGAAACAGTATGAGTATTTGGATGCTTATGATATTGTCTATCATCTTCGTGAACTATTTGATGAGCAAGCTAGATTCGAAAGGTTCGAGGTCTCTAAGCTTCTTTTTTGGCTCAAAGATGTAGGAGGGTTCGTCCATAGTACAATATGTACTAAAAATGAATGGCTACATAGAGTGTTTAGAATCACTCAGTTTTACAATAGATCGCGAGTTAAATATTGACTTAATTCTACATAGTTTACCGAAAAGTCATTCACAATTTGTGATGAACTATCAGATGAACAATTTGGAATCGACCATCCCGGAGATTATTAACATGCTCAAGACTGTAGAGCCTTCTATTAAAGGTAAACAAAAAACTGTGATGTTAGTAGACTCCTCTAAAAAAGGTTCTAAGAGGAAGCCAAAATATCATACTAAGGGGAAGAGCAAAAATGCCAAGACAGTAGAATTTGTACAAAAGAGCTCATGCCATCATTGTGGTAAGATGGGACACTGGCGAAAAAACTACAAGATTTATCTTGAGTCTATGATAATGAAGGGTAATGGTTCCTCACTTGAAACTAGCAATCAACTAAATTATGAAGGATTAATCTCTGACCTTGGAATGCTCGATCGATTTCTGATCATGCAGGACGAGCAAATACATATTAATTATGTGAACTTGCTTGTTGTCTTGAGTTTAATATATTGATTACGTGAGCTGCTTCATTTTAATTATAATGTAATCCTTTTCTTCCTCGCAGATGAATGTTGAAAGAAATTGAAAGTGGAGTTTTTATTTTGTCAAGAAGGGTATTCATATATTTTCGAGAAAATGCAATATTGCTAGAAAGATTTAATCCAAGAGACAAGGTATATTAGAACTAATATGCATGTCTAGTATGTAGGGTTTTTTCTTTTATATAGACTTAACATGTATCCAAAGTTTGTAGATTATGTCTACAGATTTTCTATTTGAATTGTATGATACATTTTTGGTTCAATAATAAGAAGATTGATCAGCTATACTTTCATAGTATTTTAATTAGTGTTATTTATAAGGATTTAATTAAGCAATTCGTGGTATAAATATAATAGATAATAATTTTGTAAATAGAAAAAATAATATTTTTTATGTGTTGTAAAAGTGTTGTCTTTGTTAAAAAAAATAACGTTTTTTAAGGTTACAAAAGTGTTGTCCTTACAAACAACGATAATATTTTTTATGCATTGTCTTTGAGCGGACTTTTAATAACATTGTTTTTAACAACACTTTTTCAATTACATAAACAACGCATAAAAAGCTTTGTCTTTCAGCTTTTTTCTTGTAGTGAGTGGGAGTGTCCAGCCTTGGAGTCTCCGGCTATCCACCACTTCCTACTAGGAGGGCTGCATACTAATATCAACATATGCTCCATCTTTAATCCCATCATTAATCATGCATATATTACCAGGATTTGCAATAAGAGTAACAATAAGGTTAGTTGAAGATGCATCAATAGTCCTATCAGTGTCCAATGTATCGTTAAATATACTATCATCATGCAAAATAGTAAAGGAGTCCTGTAAAGCCATAAAATCATAAGTAGAATCGATATCAACTTTACACTCCATCCCCTCTAAACCATGATTTGATTGTATCTCCAAATGGGGACTTGATGCATCAACTTGCTGTAGGGATAGAAGAAACAAGATCCCTTCTTGAACCAAGAGCTCTTCTGACTCATGTAGTTTAGTCTTCATCTGATTGGGAATGAGAATATCTGAGTCTTGGGAGTCCTCCCAGTCAGCCAACTCATTAAGTTGCAAATGATGTGGTCCACTTGATAGTGAATCATCTTGAAATTTTGATGCACTCTGATTTACTTGAAAAATATGTTCAACACTTTTCATGCAGCTATAATAAAAATTCTGATGATCTATCCAATCTTGATTATAGTGTTGAGGTGAGTCAGGGATATGCTGCTGCAGTAATAATTGTTCATCCTTTTTAGAAGTGTGCTGGAGTTGAAAGTTCCGAGTTTGATGATCTTTCCAGTCATAGCTAGAAATACTAGGAACTAAATCATATATGTTTTGATGTACAAGTTGGAATAGATTCTGAAATTTTATGGAAGAGGTGATAGTCATTTGGAAAAAGTGGCATATAGCAGCTGGATGGGATGAGCTACCACAAACCGTGCAAATATCATCAATTGGTTCTGTGGAAGGGCCAGCTTTATTTTAGAAAAGGTAGCATATGGCAGTTGGATGGGTTAGACTACCACATACTCTGTGATGTTTAACATTTGCTCATTATCCAAATTATGGTTTGCATTTAAGCTTCCAGGTTGCCAAGAATATTAATCCATGGCTAAAGAAAATTTCTAATCTCACATAAAATAATAGTAATAAAATCAGAAGATATAGGGAGTAATTATGACATAGCACATGGATATAAGAGATATAAAATGATCAAGGCACTCAATTAATTTTTGTTTTAATTTTAAAAAATAAATGTAAAATTAAAAAACAAGGAAGAAAATGCATAATGAAAAATAAGAAAGAAAAAGAAAAATATCTAGAGTAACTCAAATGTTGATCAACTAATGTTAATCAAAAAAAGTCCCCAGCAACGGCGCAAAAAACTTGGTGTGTACAATCCGTAAGTGCACGATTGTCGTCAAGTAATAAAATATCTATTCCATAGAGACTGTTGATTAAGCACTAGTTAACTTCGCGCAATGAATTATCTAAACAATCGAAATGTGGTTCAGTCACTAACACTAGGAAGAGATTGAGAGAAGAGAGAAAGAGAGTAGAGAGTAGAGAGAGGGAAAGAATGAGCATAAGTGAAGAATGATTGATTCTAAGATTTTAGTTTCATTATGATGCTAGTTAATATCCTATGCATTGTTCATTTACCTAACTCCATGCTTACACTCGTGTAGAAATTCTAACTAAAATCTAGCACAACCCCACGTAGGTCGCACCGTAGAGTTTACCACCAATTCTAACTTCATTAAATAAAGAAGTAACTCTAGCAAGTCTGGTTAAAGGGATACCCTCTATCACTAAGGGCCTCCTAGTCATACAATCGTTAGAGTTATCCAATTGACTTTATAATGGTATATTAATATAATTAAATAGAAGAGGTAACCTAGAAAGTTCGGTTAAAGGGATACCCGTCTCCCGGTCATACAATCGGTAAATTACACAAATCACTTCTTAATATTAATTTAGAGGAAACTCCTAAAACTCTAATAATTGATCCCTGTTTCAAGGAAATATTGTAGAAAGTAAGAGTTATCTTCTATCAGAAGGTCCCATGGTCTTACAATCCAAGACCCTTCCTCTACATGGTAACTAAAACTCTACATCTGAATGTATTGACCTTACACACATTTTATCAAACACATACAAGGCACAACACACAAGAACAAGTCATAAAACATATCATAGCATAAGAAAATGTCCAAATACATAGTTCATACATCACATCACAACTATTTCCTACATCCTAGATCTAGATGATTTACTCCATAGAGAAGGACATACAACCAAGAGACAAGAAGTAAAGCAATCTACAACTCAAAACATAAAGAGAAGAGAAGAGAAGACTATCCATGTAACGTCAGTCTTCTTAGATGCAATCCTTGCTCCGGAGGTGGACGGATGAGTGAAAATGGATAATCTAGGGTTCCCCCAAGGGGGAGAATCCTTCCCCAAGGAATGGGGGCGAGCCTCGAGCTAAAGATCAGTGAAAAGGGGAGAAAATCCCCTTTTATAGCAAGGGGGCATGACCCCTTTGTTTTCTCCACCATGGTTGTGCCTTTTGACACGACCTGGGTGTAAATGACATCGGCCAGAGAGACACGACCATGTGATTTCACACAGCCTCCCTTTGAATAGGCTCTAGATGGGAGGCATGACTGTGTGATTTCACACAACCGTGTCTCATGGCCCTGGGAAAAATTTTGACCCTGGCATGGCCCTGGCATGTCTATATCTCACGGAAACACCTTTAGACCATTAAGATATAGTTTTCTCTAGTTGAAATCTCAAAAAAGTTGTAGATCTTGAAGTTATCTATATTTTGGTATCTAGAATAGCCCATAACTCCAACCAATCAAAAAGTTATGATCGTTTTAATTTCAGTCTGCAGTGTAGAAAATTCCACACAGTCATGACTTTTTCCAGATACGTCCGTGACTTTTTTCAGGCATGGTTGTGCCTCTTAGGCACGACCAGACCGTGAGAAAAACTTGATTATCACATGGTCGTGCCTCATAGGCACAGTCCAGACCTGTTGGAGGCTGTCAACTTCGTTTAAGCTCAGTTTTTCATCAAATTTCTTCCATAGGATCATGCGCATGTCAAGGAACATGGTTAGAGTGTCTTCCTTGATTAAATCTCCAATTTGAAAGTCTTTTGAAAGCATTTTCCTTTGTGTATGTTTCGTATGAGCATACTTTTTCCGACTTCACGTTTTAAGGGTTTTTTACTTCATTTTTGTTTCAAAATGTCTCATATTATTAAAAACATGCAAAAAGTAGATCTCTGAACACATAGAATGAAAGTATGACATAATAATGAAATAGAATGCAATAAATATAGATTATATACAAAAAATATAAGTAGATGTACGTTAAAATAAAAACATATATAATCTATGCATATCAGAACATTTCCTCATTTATCCTAATAACCGATGGAAAATATTCGTGGGACCGAGTCTGTCATCTTCAAGATTAATCGGTTCGAAGAGTTAGATACCTAAATTAATTTTTTGTTTTGAATATTTTAGAAAAGTTTGTATGTTATTTGACCATATGTAAATTGATTAATAATGTAGTTTTGTATAATATAGTTTTAGTACCTAAATTTCTAAGTAAATTGATTTGCAAATGACATGTTGTCTTGGGAAAAACCATACCAATATTTTGACCGCAGGGAACACCAGTTGCTGCAGCGGTTGTTGTTGCGTGATTCATTGGATTCCCTACTGTCATTATAAATTATGTATAATGTTAATCACGTCATAGATAAATTATATCCATAAATTCTATTTTGATGTCAAACGGAATCCTATTATACGTGAGATAGCAGTGCTTAATGATTTGGAACCCATAAAAGAAGCACTAGTAGTCATGCGCACATCCTTGGAGCTTCAGCGGTAAGCCAGCCACTTTGTTTAATTTAATATGAATCATAATAATTCCAGTTCTTTTTTTTTAATGTTTCCATCGTATAAATTATGTTCCATCAATGTTCCGAAGTCAAACAAGAGGATCTTAATTAGTTCTCAGCTCTTCCTAACCATCGCCGGACGGAGATTAGCAGCATGGCGACCACTGTGGCTATGAAGGTTGTGGTCTTCTCCTTTAATTCCATCGCGGGAAAGCTAGAGAAGATGCTAGAGGAGAAGCCGCATTGCTGGACTAGGTGTTCGGTTAAAAATCTAAACGATGAACTGAATAAATTAACAAATAAATTAATTAAAAATTTTATTAGACCAATCAAACATTTTAAATTTTTTAATAAAAATTAAACTGATTTGTTAATTTAATTTTCAACTAAATTAATTAAAACTTTAAAATTTAAAAAAATAAGATTTTATTTAATTAATTATATTTTAAAATAAAAAATAATTAAATTAATATTTTATTTGATTTATTGAGTTTAACTGAATTATAAAATTTAAATGGGGGATTAACTGAAAACTCAACCAAATTAAATAAATAAATAAATAAATAAAAACTTAATTAAGGGAACTAAATTTTTAAATTCAATAATTTGATTGTATTGATTTTATTAAATTTTTATTCATCCCACGCTATGCGCATGCTTGGAGCTACAGCTGTAAGCCAGCCACTTTGTTTAATTTAATATGAATCATAATAATTCCAGTTTTTTTTAAATGTTTCCATCGGATAAACTATGTTCCATCAGCGCTCCAAAGTCAAACAAGAGGATCTTAATTAGTTCTCAGCTCTTCCTAACCATCGCCGGACGGAGATTGGTAGCATGGCGACGATGATGGCTACGAAGGCTGTGGACTTTTCCTTTCAGTCCATAGCGGGAAAGCTAGAGAAGATGCTAGAGGAAGAAGCCACGTTGCTGGCCGGAGTCGAAGATGATGTCCGGGGCATAGTCGTTGAGCTCAGATGCATCACCTCTTTCTTGACGGACATGTCAACCAGGCGAAATCTGGATGATCGACAGCAGAACTGGGTGCAGGAAGTGAGGGAGGTGGCCTACGATGCCGAAGACTTGATTGATGAGTTCAACGAGTACAGAGTCAAAGGTTTTTTGAAGTACTTCCTTCATGGCATTAAATCATTGAAAGCTCGCCATGCCATCGCTTTGGATCTCAAGAAATTAAAGGTTGAAATAGAAGAGATCAGAAAGAGGCACGATCGCTATTACTACCCCAATGAAGCTAGCATCCCCACCAGCTTGGACATGGCCGATAGATACTCCGACCCACGGATCATTGGCCATTTTGTAGAGGAAGCACAACTCGTAGGCATCAACCAGAGTAGAGATACACTCATAAAGTGGGTGATGAACGAGAAATGTCTCCAGCTCACAATGATTTCTCTCGTCGGATTCGGTGGTTTAGGAAAGACAACTTTGGCTAAGACCATCTATAATGATCCTATTATCGTCGGAGGCCACTTCCAATCTCGAGCTTGGATCGCAGTGTCACAAAATTACAACATCAAAGAGATTCTCAAAAACATTATCCGACAAATTTCCGTCAACGAGCAACAAATCCGAGATGTTTCAGGGTGCCAAGATGCCAGTTTGAAAACAGAGAAACTTCTGAATATGATGGATGAGTCGCAACTAGTGAAGACAGTCAGAGACCATCTCCATGGAAAGAAGTATTTGATTGTTTTTGATGACGTTTGGAGCACTGAAGCATGGGAAAACTTGCGCATTGTTTTGCCATCAGGTAAAGAAGGAAGTAGGGTCATAGTGACCACCCGTATTGAAGAAGTGGCAATTCTAAGTTGTTCTAGTAATCGTCAATTTATATTTAAAGTCTCTCCTTTATCGCATGAGCTATCTTGGGAATTATTCCGTAGAAAGATATTTGATGCACCTGACTATAGTTGTCCTCCGGAGCTAGAAAATGTTGGCAGAGAAATCTTGCAAAAGTGTGATGGACTGCCACTTGCGATTGTGACAATCGGAGGTCTTCTGGCTGCCAAGCTTGATAAAAAAATTGAGGAATGGAAAGACTTGCGCGACCACCTTCGTCTGGAGATACAAACTAATAATAAACTGTCGAAGATCTATCAGATACTAGGTTTGAGTTACAATGACTTACCTCACCATCTCAAGCCTTGCTTCTTGTTCTTATGCACCTTCCCTGAGGATTATGAGATTCGTCGGAAGTGTCTGATGCGACTGTGGATTGCTGAAGGAATTGTGAGTGGCATAGGCGGCTTCGCAGCTGAGAAAGTCGCCGAGCGCTGCTTCAACGAGTTGGTGAATCGTAGCTTGGTGCAACCATCGGAGTTCAATTATAATGGGACAGTGAAATCCTGTCGCGTCCATGACATGATGCTCGATGTCATAATCTCGATATCACGGAAGGAGAACTTTGTGGTGCTGCTGAATGAGCACCCTACGAATCCGCCGCAACATCAGAAGATAAGACGCTTATCATGGCATGAAGGAAGCAGTGGACTAAGTAGTAGCACTGATCTGTGTTACCTCCGATCCTTCACTGCATTTGGTAAGGATGCACTACTGAAGGATTATAGAAAGCAGAGGCTGTTGAGGGTAATTGATCTGGAAGGATGTGGGACGTGGTTAATTCGTAGTCTCCACCCCAAGAGCTTTTCCAAGTTGTTTCTTTTGAAGTACTTATCTCTAAGAAATACTAGATTATCTGAATTGCCAGATTCAATAGGAGATTTGCAGAATCTAGAGTTTTTGGATATAAGAGGAACTGATATTTATAGACTACCCAATACCATCGTCAAACTCCAAAAACTGATCTATCTGATTGGCAATAAACGTAATGATAAGCTCTTGGGCTTGTTCTGGTTCAAACCCCCGAAAGGAATAAGAAAGTTGAAAAAACTTCGCAGGTTTGGATTGGCACGTGTGGATAATGTGCAGTTGCTACAAGAGGTTGGTGAGCTCGTCGAGCTCGTGAAGCTTGAAATCTATTTTGGTTATTATGGTCTAGGAAGCAGAATGCTGGAGGAGATTAGCGCCCTGCTTTCGAAGCTCAATGGCAACCTTCGATCACTAACAATTTCTTATCATGTAATCAGCAATCTGAAAAAGTGGCATTATGCAAACAGCAATCTGAAAAAGGCACTCGATGAGGTAGCTTCGCCGCCATTGCTGCTAAATTCGTTCCAGATAGATGCCGTGCTTCGCGGATTGCCTGCTTGGTTTGCATCTCTGAAGCAGGTTGTCAAGATAAGACTGTCCAACACACAACTGCAACTCCAGGATCTGCAAGTTTTGAGAAATCTCCACACTCTTCTTAAGCTGGTCCTAGAATTTGATTCATTTGACAATCCTGATAAGGATTTGGTCTTCGATCAGGGAGGGTCCACGCATCTCAAATTCCTGGAAATTCAATCGCACTCTGTGAGTTTCGAAAAAGGTGCAGTTCAAAGTCTCGAAATTCTTAAAATGAGTTATTTCTCTGGATATAGCGTCAATGGTATAGAATATCTACACGGGCTAAAGGAGGTCTACATTGAGGCTAAGAATGAAGCTATAGCGATGGTCAAAAATATTACAGAAAACCATTCAAATCGTCCCAAATGTTTTGCAAGAACACAACCGTTTGCTATGAAATAATATTTGACTCGGAGGAAGCAGAGCTTTCTGTCAATGCAAAGGTGAAATTATTAGAAGTTCTGGTATAATGTGTATTCTAGTTCTGCTCTCCAACTAATCTCTTCTATTATGCTTAATTCTCAAACTTGTTTTGGTATTCAAATTATCCTTTGCCAAGCTCTCCAACTTGTTTTGTATTTCTGAAGCAGTATGTAATCTTCAAACATTGCTCTCTTAATAAATTGCTATTCAAAATAAGAGTGATTATATGATTTGGGAGAATATCATTGTACTATACAACTGATATATACCATATTATTCTTGAATTAGGCCAGTAGTATGTGAAAACTGAAGTGTAAACATTCTCCAGCCATCCGTTCGATAAATTCATAATTATCGTCTTGAAAAGAAATTTATATAATACGACTATCATCGTGTGCTTGACTGTATAAAGACTATCTATGATCTAAATTCTAATTCTCTATTTAGTCAGCCGTGTAAAATTATAAATGAGACCATATATATATCAAATGAATTTTTATATCACTTGATTACTTTACCAATTTTAAAAAATGATTTATATATTTTTAAAATTAATAGAATAATCACAATTAATCTTCATGCTCAATGTCAAATTTATATTTTTCTTTCCTACAAAGTCTATTTTATCATCATTTATGAAAAAAATAATAATTATGCTTTGATTTCCTAGCACGGGCATACAAGGTAATGGCAGTTTCAATCTAAGAGGATTCACATCAATTTTTTTATATCTAAAATTTAGAATAAATAACTCAGGACACGTTTAGTTTAGGGGAATAGGAATGAAGAATAAGAATGAGAATTATTGATTATCATTGTTAATGTTTGGATTATAGGAATAGGAATACAAATAAGAGCTCTCAATCGATCGGACGATCGATTGGGAGGTGTTCTGTGCGAATGCTCACATTCCCCAATCGATCCACTGATTGATTGGGAGAAACCTTTTTCGCGAGGACTCACCCAATCGATCAACCGATCGATTGGGCATGAGCCAATCGATCGGTTGATTGATCCAGCTCAAGCATGACTTGCCAAATCAAGTCCCAAGTCCCTAAAACCTAACATCCGGTCAACCATGACCTGTTGGGTCATTATGCCTAGCATCCGACCACCCTTGACCTGCTAGGACTCTCTCACCAAGTGTCCGGTCAATCTCTTTGACCCACTTGGATTTTTTCTCCTCGTGCCAAGTGTCCAGTCATCCTTGACCCACTTTGACTTACTCTCCTCGTGCCAAGTATCCGATCCTCCATGACCCACTTGGACTTCCACCAGATGTCTGGTCAACCTTGATCCATCTAGATTTCCTCGTGTCTGGTTTCACTCACCAGGACTTTCACCTAGCTTCACTCACTAGGATTTTCACCTAGCTTCACTCACCAGGATTTCCCTTCTGCCTAGCTTCACTCACTAGGACTTTCCATCTGTCTGGCTTTACTCACCAGGACTTTCAAACTGCCTAGCTTCACTCAGTTGGACTTTCCAGTTAACCTTGACCTATTTGACTCTCCTTCATAATATCCTCACATGAATAATTGCACCTGCAATCTCCATGCATTGTCTCTATGTATTGTCAAACATCGAAATCTAAACATCAAGACTCGAGCTTGACCCAAATCAAGCTCAGCCAACCA
>JBBMJZ010405565.1:0-48329 GCA_037833815.1 Zingiber zerumbet
CTGTTTCCAGGATTCGAACCCGTGACCTTTTGGTCACATGGCAACAACTTTACCGTTGCGCCAAGGCTCCCCTTCTTGTATGGCTCTAGTTAAGCTAAAGAATTTGATGTAAAGTTTCAGTGTGGAACAGTATGGCAATCAAGAAAACTGAATTCAATAACAGTTTCAAACATCATTCTCAACTGCAATTCTCAACTGCAGTATTATTCAAGGCATGTTGAGGCACTAAAACCTTGGCATGTATATGTATTGTTCATTGTCCTTATATGTAATGTTTTCAGTGACCAATTGCATTTTGTTGTTTCCTCTATGATCCTATGCAAAACTATAGGAAAAGAAGCTCAAACATCCAAGGTCACTAAACACGACATTATCTAATAGTTTTCATAGGCATGGTTGATTTGTATGTAGATTATGTTATAGACACAAATTCTTACATTGTGGTATGCACATCAACATTCAACTATAAGTCCATATCATTTTATGCTAGTCATGGATGAACATTGGACACATGTTACCTTGGTACATGTTGTTTGCACATGACATTATTTTTGTCAATGAGACAAATGGAGTAAATACTAAGCTCAAATCCTGACGTTAAACACTGAAAATAAAAAGTTTTAGGCTTAGTAAAGTAAAGACATTGAATTTAAGTTTATTAGTAGTAGATGTAGTAAGATAGGAGATGACAAGTGTTGGGCCTCTAAAGCTTAGATGAAAATTTTACAAAATGATGGTTAGACTTGTTATGTTATATGAAACTGAATGTTGAGTTATGAATCAAGCACACGAGCAAAAATAAGAGTCACATAGATGAGGATGATAAGGTAAATGTATGGACATACGAAAATGGACAGGGGTAATAAATGAGAACATTTGTATTGAGAGAAGACAGTAAGAGATGAATTTAAGATGATATAGATATGCAAGAGATACGTTTAAGTTGGCACGGGCTGGTATTTAAGCAACAGATAGATACCCCAATTAGCAAATACGCACAATAATGGAAGACAAGAAAACCAAAAAAGACTGTCAACAATAATAAAAAAGAATAAATTTCATTTAAATATAAATAAAGATATAATATGGAATCGAGCCCGATAGTATAGAAGAATTCACATAGCTGGCCCACTTAGCAGGATAAAGACTTGGTTGTTGTTGTTGTTATTGTTGTATGGCTCACTTCTCATCATGAACCCATGTATTGTGCCTAGCCCATATGGGTTCTTAGTACCTTCCTGTTCCTAGTTACTTAAAATTCGACTCGAGTGTATTCCATCAATCATTAAAAAAAAATTTGCTCCCTTCACTAGAATGAATAAATAGGATGGGTGAGAAAGCATGAGAAACAAACACAAAAAAGGCCATTTCACTTGTACTTTTTTCACTCCTTAACCTCCCCTTCCTATCTTATATCCTATTCATCTACCTACAACGAAATTAAGCACAAATATGTACTGACAAGTGAGAAAGAATTATCATAGTTATCAGCTGCCAAATGTTAATTCACTTCAAACAACTGAGAATTAAAGTTCAATTTATCATAAGCACATATCTTAAAGCATGTATCTTAAATAATCATCTTCTGTAAACCAAAAAAAGCTTTCCCTGCCTGCCCTTTTACTGTTTTGGCAAAAAATCCTTTGAAGTCTCAAGATAACTGCTTTTAGCACTCCAAATGCAATATGTATTGTCGCTAACATTAAAGCAAAAATTACATCTTTCCAGTATTGAAACTAAGGTTCTAGCTAAATTGACATTCCACCTGTGTTTTTCAAGGATTTTGGTACAAAAACATAAAAGTTTGTGCAACCATTTGTGCAATTGCCATAGAAGCATAACTTGAAAACTTCAACCAAATAAAATACCTTAGTGTAACCATTGAGGTTTACTAGGATATTTATCCCATCCTCATTAATCTTTCTAGCAATCAAATCAGATGACATTGACGACACGTCAATGAAATGTTCTGCTTCAGACTGGATGCGCTGTCTCCACTCACTGCCATCATTTTGACTCAACGCATAACAGAAAACCTGTAGATGAAAATTTCTAAAAAAGAGAACCAAAACAATAAAGCAGGCAACAATATAATTCTAATGATGCGGCCAATTAAACCTCAATGTTCTCTTGATTGTGCATTCCAAAGACAGAGCCCATAAGATGTGACAGTGGGTGATTGCCAAAGTCACTACTCATATACCTGAAAGATTGTCCAAACAATGAGTCGATAAAATAATTACAAAGACCAGACCAGTCGGTCCAATTTGAAAATTTGAGAATTACACCCTAGGCCTGTTTAATGGAGCACAACTGCAACAAATCATGGATTGAAAAAATTGATCCATGCTGAGACGGTTAACATGCTAGGTTGAGCTAGGTTGGTCCAATCAGTTCTCTATTGGTTTTAATCATCTGTATCTATCAATTTTTAAAATCCTTTTATATATCATACATTTGAATACTCTTAAAATAAAAGAATTGTCCTTGTAGTTAACACATCAGTCAGATCCACATCTCGGCCTAAAGCCAACTGGGTCACTTTTAGGTTCCAGGTTCTTAAATATCATAAATAATTATAGTATGCAGCATACACAAAACAACAGATGGAACGTACCCCACCCTTAGTCTACCACTTTTACTGTCTGCCTTCACATGAACACGAAGTGGATGGGCAAAAGCAGGAAGCCCATAACGTGAAGCAATTATTGAGCAGTGCGCTGCATATCTTCGACTGGACAGAAATGAAAACAATAAGCAGAAGAGATTGAAAGGAAGAAAATTGGCAATAATATTACTGTCACATTCAGTAAAAAGTCACCTTATCTCCAATGCAAGCATTTTATCAATTGGGTATGCAATAGCATGAAATGGTTGCACACTTGGAAGAACAGACATCTGAAATTGTACACTCATCGGGACCATCTAATACAGAAGTATATGTATAAGAGAATCAATAAAAAAAATTCAAAACCTTTATCTGCCTTCTAAGGATGCTTTCAACTTCTGAAAACCTCTTCTCCCTGTCATCCCAGTCACAAACACACTGTAAAATGAATACATGGAATAGTCAGAAGCAGCAAAAATTGATAAGAGTGAGTTACACAAAACCATAGTTGTTCACTCTCAGAATGAACTCGGCTTGCACAGTTTGCTATATTAGAAACTTCAAATGTACGATATAATATATAAGTAGTTTGGCTCATATATAAAATTAATAATCCCAGTTAGCCTCATTGACTATCCCTGGAGTGACCGGCCCGGCCCCACGGAAGTTTCCCACCGGCCACCAAGGTAATCGGCAAATGCACGCAGTGGCCAGCCCAGAAGCCCCGCATCATTTGGTTATGCCCCCCATTTGGAGGAAAAATTCCTATAAATACGCCATAGCTGGGATTCGAACTGCGGATACCTGGGTGACAACCTTGATGTCCTACCGCGACATCATGACCCGGGGACATATATAAAAGATTGCATAGTAGGGAGTAAAGGTACGTCAAAAAGACAAAGTCAGTGTAAACCATAAGGTTGATGTAACATACAGCCACATATGGCATCTGGTCTGCAGTAAAAAAAAGTTATTGATGTAACTAACCTGAATTTACTTAAAACCATAAGGTTGTAAACATATAATAAATAATTCATAAGTTTAGACATCAATATTAATATTTTAACACTAAGATTTTACGTTTAGTAAAGTAAAAATAGAATATATGGAATTTAAATTTTACAATATTTGACGTAGTAAAATAATTATCAAAACAAAAAATCACAAGTTCCCTTCCCAAGAGTTTAACATATTTAGGATCCTTTTTTGAAAAGGATGGATAGAGATATCTTATATAAAATATAATCAAGATAGTTAGATAGTAGAAATAAATGAGAGCATCGGGTGTTCTTTATGATCGTAAAGTATCTCTAAAACTCAAAAGAAAATTCTACAAAAAGGTGGTAAAACCTACTATGTAATGTGGAGTTGAATGTTGCATTATGACTCGAACACATGACTAGAAGATGAGTCATAGAGATCAAAGCTGTTAAGATGGATATGCGAACATATGAAGGTGGACGTGATAAAAAAATGAAAATATTAGAAAGAAAATCAAGATTACACCTATTGAGAGAAAACTCCAAGAGATGCATTTAAAATGGTAAAGTACTTAGCCAACCAATAAATGCTCCAATTAGGCAATGTGAAACCATGGCAAATACACACTAAACGATAAAAAGGAAGGCCAAAGAAGATTTAGTTATCAACGACAAAACAAGATAAAATTTATTTAAATATTGATAATGATATAATAGGAGATAGAGTCCAATGGTGTGAGAGAATCTATATAGCTAACCCTATTTAGTAGCATAAGGTTTGGTTGTTGTTGTAAAAGCATAAGTGTTGTATAGTGAATTGACCACATACTTCTTGCATATGTTTTCTTAAACCTTGTCTACAAGAGTATCCTCCAAAATTTAGCGAGAAGCACAAAGGCTTAGTTCATTATGTCAAGATTTAGAAGCATGAACAAATAGTAAAAACTAAGCATACAACACAAAATCAAGAAAAACAATGGAATTATTTTTTTCGTACTTTTTTTCAAATTTTCAAAAACTAAAAACACTTTTATTTGAATCAAGGTTGAAAATCTCAAGTCAATCAAGGTTCAAAATCTCGAATCAAGCCATGTCAGAGTTGTGGACTTTAATTAGAACAATATTATTTCAGTACCATGCCAGCGTTCCGACGTATGGTGCTAATGGAGAATTCAAGGGAAAGGACACAAGATGAAAAAAAAGGCCATGACTATATTCCTGAATGGTACAATTTTGACATTGTATTGCGCAAACAAAAGTTATTAAAAAAAATAACAAACATATTTCAATTCATATTTTTGTAGCATGCCACTAGATGTCAAATGTTAATATGACATGACATACTATACTGATCGACATAATTAACACATTGACATGGATAGATTCCATGTGCTAATTAGTATCAAATTTTGGTAGTTTATACATTCCGACCTTGTTACGCAACATAGTACAATATTTCAAACCATAATTTGAATAATAATTAAACAGTTCAAGAATCTTATGATAGACATGATATGCAAGAATAGAAACCAATGTAGCTCATAAATATGTTAAAATGAACATCTCAAACTCAAAGCATATGCATCAAAATAAACAAGGCAAATAAGGAATTGCTTTAACAACCATTACAAGTTAAGAAAGAGAATGGTATTCATCAAGAACCCAAATATCAAATTAAGATGAAGAAAAACCTTTTTTCAAATAGTGAAAGATGTCCATAGAGGCAATCCCACTAATAAATGATAATATCAATAGTTAAAAGACCAGGACACTAAAGAAAGACGGTCAACAAGGTAGCAGAATTCATTAATTCAAATTGTTTTGAATGTCACCTTTGTCCATGGTCCTAAAAGGCAATAAATCTAATAAAATATTGCACAATAATGTAAGGATTTAGTAAGAGCAAAAAGAGACTAAAGATTCATAGGAAACTATGGAACATTAAGAACTTATCAAAGAATAATAAAAGTGTCTAAGGAACATTGGCAATTGACAGAGATATGCAAACCACCTGTCAAGATTCTCAAAATGGATAGTAACATAAAAAAAAAGCATAGTGAAAAACAACTCATGATTACCTAACATAGTTGAAGAATGCATAAGAAACAAATAACCAAATAACACCCGTGTTACCATGGAAGCAAAATTATATATATATAAAAAAATTATAGTAGTTGCAAAATTAGCGGAAGCAGATGGATTCTAAGAAAAATCCTAAAAGTGCTTATGTTGTGATAGTGTGATTGTGACAGCGGAAGGTGTCAGAGCCAAGTAAAGATTGTGAACCAAAGTAACCTATGCAATAAGAACACCCAAACTAGGTTTCAAGTTGTCAATAAACTAAGAGAGAAATACAATATGGAAGAAGCAATTCTAGGTTTCATGTTGTCAATAACTAAGACTGAGATCTTAATTTTAACATGCAGCGTAGATTATCTTATCCTTCTCGTCAAGAGGTGGGGAGGTTAAATGGTGATACCATTTCATAAGCCAATATTAGATTTGGACCCATAGGTCTAGGATTCCATGACAATGAGAAGACAAGACAAGAATAAAATGAGGCATAGGGTTAGATGAACATGAAGAGAGAATTCTTAAGAGAAAAAGAAAGAATATCCTAGAGTTAGGAATACAAATGCCCTACTTTTATGAGGGAGTAAAGGGATTAAAGGAAGGAAAAGCAAACAATGGTGAGAGAAAGGTGGTGAGAGAGATGGGTCAAGTGAAGGTGGCAGAAAGGGTAGAGGTGAAAAATGTTTGCAACAGAAGAGAACAAAAGGTAAATGGGTGATTGGAAGAAAAAGAGAGAGAAGAGAGGGAGCTGGCAGAGAGAGAGAAGGGATGATGGAGCAGGAAGAGGGCTTGATATGGCAGTATAAAGAAAAGGAGGAAACTGAAACAAACACTGAGAGAGAGAGAGAGAGAGAGAGAGAGAGAGTGGGGAGTGATAAAAATAAACTCTGATACTGATCAGACTAATTGAACAAATTAGAAAGCCACAAAATACGCCAGTTATGTACTAGTCTCAAACACAAAAGTAAACACAAAAAAAAAACTATGTGGAAGCATGGGACTACTTATTGTAAACCAGCATTCTTAAGACCAAAAGTTAGACAGAAAAAGGGGGAGAGCTCTCGGTTCCTGATTCTCCTATAGCTGGATTCTCCAGAATCACAAGAATCCTTAGAATGGGATTCCAACGCCTTTTGAAATTTGAAGAAGAGTTGCTCTTTGGAGAGCACAGTACAATGTAACACATGCTAAACGAAATTTTTCAGGCAAAGGAACAGACTAGGCAGAAACAAATGATAAATTAGTAATTAAAAGACAAGATAAAACTTCACAGGAAAAATACAGACCGTTAAAACAAACAAAGAGTTAAATGAGCATAATTCCCAAGGCTTGAAGAACTGCATATTTTTACCTGTAAAGTATGCAGAAGATTACAAGTCGCTTCAGGAAAATCTGGGCGTAACATCAAAGCCTGTCTATAACTCTTTATAGCTGCTTCTGCAAGTCCACTACACAAGGAGAATGAAGCAAAGATGTAAGATAGCGAAATAATCCAAGAGCAAACCAAATTCAAAGAAAAAATCACCTATCTTTGTAAGCCGAAGCCAAATTTGCATGAGCTTCAGGCATAGTGGGTCTGATATTCACAGCTCGTATATAATCTTGAATTGCTTCAGAAACTCTACCAATCTCCTTAAATGTGTTCCCTCTATTGACAAGGCCATCAGCAGCAGAAGGATCAATTCGAAGAACTTCATTATAACAGGCTATTGTTTCTGCATAATTTCCCTGGTTTAATACAAGAGAATTATCAATTTCCATTTAGAGGCAAAGAAAATAAACAAAAAGGTAGACAAATTATATGACAGTCTCCAATGAAATAAGGGAATATGCAATAACTCAATTTAGAGATGCAAAAGCCCGCCATAGTACTCTACCTGTTGCTTGTATATCATAGCCAAGTTGCTGAAGGGTGCAGAGAGTCCTGTAGTAACTGACAAAGTTGCCTTATAGAATGATGCAGCAATACTCATACAGTTGCTGCATGAAGAAAAGTTTCATTGAGGGACAACCAGAACTATCAGCAGAATGCCATCCAACATTTCTAGAACTTACCATTCCATGTATATGTTGCCAAGATTTGTCAGAGCTTGTGGATGGCTGGGTTGGAAAGCAAGGCATGACTTGACAAAAAAAAAATATTATAAACAAGTTGCTCAACAAGGCATTAACTATCTTAAAAGAGTAAAAATCATATCAAACAGTCACCCTATAGCAGTTGATAGCCTCTTCCACATGCCCAGTATCTTTGAGAGCATTTCCCTTTTAAGGTGCAACAAAGTCAATCACTAATATTAACCAGGAACACCAGGTAGAAGTGCCACCACATTTTCACATATTGGAACATTATCAACTTACCAGATTATTATAAGCTTCGACAAAAGTAGAATCACAATTGATAGCTTGCTTGTAATGCAGGATTGCCAAGTCAAGTTGACCTTGTTCGTAGTAGATGCCAGCAAGATTTCCTGCATCGAGTATATCCCCAATGCATAGTTGGCATAATAAACTCTCTTCAGATATAGTTTGCAGCAATGTTATCCACAAAATCAAAAGAGATCAACAGTTCACAATGCAAAAATTAGGAGCTATGACAACAAATGGCACATTTCAATTTACCTCTATAATACACCTGGGGCAGGCATTTGTAGAAAGGTTTCATTTGCACAACATAATTGTCACAGCAAATTTTTGTATGGTCTAAGGAGCTCAGACTGATAAATGATGATGTTATGCTAACTTATACTTTTAGCTTGTACTTGGCGTACACATTGTCAAGTTGCCAATAAGAAAAAAGAATTAGCACTCTCGGAATTATTCCTTTCCTATGCAACAGTAGCAACTAAGGAATTGACTTCTCCAAGGGCAACATGCCGGCACATGCAGTAAACTGCTAATGGTTCAGGAACACCTAAACATGGGAAACATCCAGGAATACCTGACTGAATAATCATCGGAAACAGACAATGATACTACAGAATGGAGAAAAAGAGAGGGTGGTAAAAATTTTGCTCCATGAACATACTAAATGGGAGTGGGGTGGGGTGGGGTGGGATGGGTAGGGTGGGTTGGGGGAATTAGTAGATAATGGGTAAATAGGTCCATAAGGTGTTCCTGTCCAGCACCCTTCAAGAACAACAATCAAGAAAGTTCTCATGCAGTATTTTTAGTAATGTTCAAAGTGTAACTACTAATCTTGTTGAGATAAATGCTCATCAGATAATATTACCTTGATAACCACCATGACCTCAACAAGAACTGCTAAGACCGGCTTTATCTAGGAAATTAGAAATGAACTGAACATGAGATTGTAATAGTTTATGTTCACAGCATAATCACAAGAATAGCTGTTTCCTCCTTGCTAGTGTCTTCACTTGTTTCACATAAAACATTTTTCCCTTGATCAAAAGTCAGTAAAAGAAAATAAGAATGATGGATTGGCAAGATTTTCTAGCCGGCATAGGAGAAGGCATTTGCTTTTTCCTTCATAACAAGCAACTGAGTTCGTTTATGATGCCCCTGGCAAAAATACACAAGAAATAAATCTATGTATCCTTTCTGGTCTCCAAGAAACAGAGTCTATAATTTTTCCACTGCAAATAAACATGCCATCAACAAATTAAGAGGAGCTAGGAAAATAAATTAGCTTATATCATATAACTAGCATACTTTGCACTATGAAGAAGATACTAACCATATGCCATCGCATAAGTTGGACGTTCCTGTATAGCATGTTGATAGCACAAAATAGCATCTTGAGGCATTCTCAAAGACTGGAAAAGTAAACAGAAAGACCAATAAAGTCTATCTCCAATACCAGAATGTAAAATTGTATGAACAACTAACAAGGACTTACCTTGTAAACATTCCCTAGATTCAAGTAGGCATCTGCAAATTTTGGTTTAAGCTTAACTGCTTCCTGACAAAGAATAGAACCTTAAAGATCTAGATACAAGACACCGTGAATTAGAAACCAAATGTTCCTTGTTTTAATTCACATAACAGTAGAACATATCAGAAAGATTATTGGCCAGCCTTTCCCCTTGATTTAGGAGTAATATGCAAAATGTAGAGCTGCATGAATGATTATTATTCCAAACTTTATAATTTACATTCCTGATGCACGTGAACATTTATATAAGGAAAGCAAGCAAGGAACGCATGTTAATACCTTTCAGAATCCAGTTCAATCTCTATAAAAACTTCACCAATCATTATCCTTGAAATTTTGAGTTTTATACATATCAAACATGAAGTAATCCTTTACTTTGTTGGTTAAAGAAGATATAAACGGATGAATCCCGTATTTTTTTTTAGACGTATATGGTCATGGAAGCCCTCAAGCTCCAAATTTTTCTAATGAAGGCAGGTTACCAGCTAAGCCAGAAAAATCCATCTGTATAAAAGGATGATTCCCTGATCTAAAGTGTGTGTGTGTATAATTTTCAAAAAAAACAAATAAATAACTAGTACACCAAATGAATCCTACACAAGCTCCTGAGAGATAATTGAGGAAATAGAAGGAAGCATTCTTCCAAATAAATTTGCCTGTTCATGATACCATAACCACAATGTTACGTACTTCTCTACCACAGTGACCAATTGAGGCCCCATGCCAACAGTGAAGATGAAGATTAGCTAATTTTATTGCAAGTATTTTTGTTCATTATTGTCTAGTGTCAACATGAAATCGGTTCACTGTTGACCAAGGTATTAGCAACAGTTATTTTGTATTTAAATTTATTTTTATTACATGTGTTTGATCCAAATAAATATTCTTGTAGACCAAATATTTAGGAATCAAACGAAGTTATAAGAATTGTAAGTGATGTATTACATCAAAAAAATAAATAAATAAAGCAAATTTGATCGTGAGCAATTTTCTCCTTATTCTCTCATCTTTTATGCTGTTATAAGAAGATAGCATTCACTTCTTCCCAAGGTAATTGTGTATGATTCTGATCTTTGATGTTCCTAACAAAATGGTATAATCACTCAAGACTCTCTGATACCATGTTGTTAGGAGCAACAATTATTAGAGCCATGTAAAATGATAAATAATGTTATTTGACAAGAGAGCACTCATGTTCTTAGGAGGAATAAAAGAGAAGAAAAAAATAAAGGAAACATCTATAGTTAACATAGTTCATAAAAGAGACTGCTTGAGTGCTTATGTGACTACTTTGGCAGACTTGGAAGGGGGCCACACAATGACCACATATGGCATATGGGCCTACATATGTGTACATATATGGTTAAAATAATTCTATTTAGTTGATTCAAACCATTTTACCTAACCAAATTGAGTTAAACCTTAAGTTACTCTATTCAGTACTTAATAACTTGTAAATATTAACTTAAACACAAGTTTGGCAAGTGACATACACTTAGATATTAAGTATAGGCATGTGAACGTTATATTTCATGTGTTTTGCATGAAATATTTTTCTATGTGGAAGCATAAATTGGATGGGGTTTGATTAATATATTTATCATGTATAAGTCTGTCATGTTTATCAATACAAGTAATAATTTTATTTTCTTAGTGTTGACCACATCTTCGCCCACATACCACATATGCAATATACAGTGAGTCAACTGGATATTGCTTATACATGCTTTTAAAACTTGGTAATTGAATTTGCTTGATTTCATTATATATACTTATATATTATACACACATATACATATACATATACATAACCAACTCTTATAACTTGATCTAACTCATAACAACTTGGTGTACCAGATTTTTTGTTTGGTCTAGTTCTAGTGAAAATAAATTGTTTCTAATTTATTAGTTCATGGTGGACCAATTAAATATAAAATTAATTAGAATAATGGCAGATTTCTTTGAAGAAAAGCTAAACAATGGTTGAGATAAAATTAAATATTATTTGTTCTTTTTATAGCCGATATGGGGCCTCAATTGATCATTGACATGGTAGAGAACCACATGATCAAGCAAGAAAATAAGAAAAACGTTATAAGGCAACAGGAAAACGAATTAAAATCCCCATATTTCCAAAAAAAAGATGATGAAGGAACATGATTAAAAAAACAACAGAATGTGATTGTTAATGATCACAAGTCTAAATTAATCCAGAGAGAAAAGATCATGCATGCTGGGATAAAAATTATCATTTTTTTAAGGAATAGTGAGTGTTTTACTTACAACGTACTAAAGTTGTAAGCTATTTATCTGAAAACAAATCTTTGGTTTGTCAAAATATACATTTTCCTGAAAAACTAGGCATACTGCCTAAAGGTTCCAATATTACATTTTTTTTCCTTTAACAAAATGATAGTTTTCATGTAGAAAAAAGATTGTCTACCTTGAAGGACAGCAATAGGAAAAAAAACAAAAAGAACAAATATACCAAAAATTGGTAGCATGAATTATAAAACAATTAGACAAAAAGTTGTTGCAAGAATTATAATTACAATCAAAACTTAGTTGATGTTGAAATACCATTAACACATTGAGTGAAATTGAAGAAAAATGGAATATAAAGTAAGCAAGAGAAATGGAAAGAGTATGAAGCAAGAATATGTATTTGATAGTTTGGTTTTTAATGGAAGATGTTGCATTCATATTTTATATTTCTAAGTTTGATTTGCAGAGATTATGTAATAATAGAGAAGAAAAGAGACACCATAAGAACAAAATATTCCTACAACAAAGAGAAAATTTCTAATATTTTTAGAGAGAACTAACCTGATGTCAAAATAACTATTACTTAGGTTGATGAAAGGAATAACTAAATTGAATTAAATAGCAATTTAGTGTGATTTGATAAGAAAATAATTAAGCAGAAACAGAAATGAATAATTATTCTACAGAAAGTTGGATTTTAGGTCATTCTTCAATCTTCAGACCAATAATTAGAATTTATCAGGTATAGACATGAGCAAAATATGCAATATCTAAATCAGGAAACCATGTAAGCACCAATTAGTTCAAGACATAAGTGTGCCCAAAAAACAAAATGAAAAAGGCTTTCATCATGGGAAAGCCTAAATTTCACAGCTTCAATGATAAAACAACACTAACAACGCACTGTAATGAACCATTAAGAAACCATCCAACAATAAACAAGAATACATAATGCTAATGCAAAAATATAGGCCACTTACCTTGTAATACAGAAGTGCCCTGTCAGGATCTCCTACCTCCATCAAAAGGCCAGCAAGATTGGACCAAGCAATTGCAAATGTAGGTTGTACTCGCAAAGCCTCCAAATAACAATTATAAGCCTGGATATGCCCGAGAAAAAATTATGCATCCATCCAGAAAACATCAAAGACAGATGCTTAATTATAAATGTCATAGTCACCAATTTTTTATTTTTCCATTGTAGACTTTAGGCATAATATATAAAAATCAAGGGGTTATTTGAAATTTTCTAGTCAGACAGCATATGTTAATTTGCCTTGACTGAGATGTGGTTTTGGGTTGCTTTGGAATCAAGTTTATTTGAGTGTAGTCAATATAATTAGTTGACAATATAATTTGTTTAGTCTGGCCTAGTTTTGACTTAACCCCCTTATCTCTCTCCTCCGATCTGACCCTTGAATTCCTTTGCATAACCCCTCATGAAACCCTCACACAATCTCCATAACCCCTCACAAAATCCCCACACTCATATGAACCCCACATCATATCCTTGCTTAACCCTCAAGGCTAAGACCTTTTTTTTCTCACAAGAGCCAAAATTCCCAAGCCCTAGCCATGTTGCCTTCTTCATATAACCTCCTACAGAAGCACCTGTCTTCCCTCGATCCTAGTTGAGATCCACTTTTCCATGATCTCTTCAACCCCTATTTAGATCTCGAGCCATCCCTCTAAGTCCTGCAGGTAAATCCTACAAACCAATGCCACTAAAACATGTGAGCACTGGAAGCCCTAGTCATGCCCTTGTTCAAGCATCCCTAGCGCAAGGATTAGGATGTGCCTTCCTTTTCTTCAAGCTCTCTCTGTCTCTATTTGTATTGCCCTAGCATCACCACCCCATGAACCTGATCATTGTGTGATCTTTTGCCCTTATCTGGTTGTCAAAAGCATAGCAGAACCATATTGTAGTCAGTCAACATTGAGTACTCACATATTTTCCTTAGCTAGTGAGTTTCCACATTTGGTGAGTAACCAATTTGACGTTTTATTCAGACCAAGAACTTTTTGACCGTATCTTGAAGCTGCCCATTATCAATCTTATGAATCTGAATATGATTGATGAGGAAGACTTCTATTCCGGCATCTCTTGTCTCGCTTGGAATTGTAATGATTTCATTGCTGCTTCATTGTTAATGAGACCCCCTTACCTATCTCTTGATTCAGTTTTCAAATTCATAATTGGAGTTTGCTGTTTGTTTGGAGCAGCAGGTATCTTCAAGCCTCTGAGATTGACCAAGTATTGGGTAGACAGATCAAAAAGATCGTTAAGGTAAAGAATGACTCCATGCTTAATATTCATGTATGAACTTTTTCGGTGTTGTTTATGCCTTAATTTGAGAGATTTTTGTGTTATTGTTTCATATGATACAATGGGTGTGGTGGAATATTGCAAATTGAAAGTTATTAATGTCATGTTTGTATTTTGTATGGTTCAGCCATTTGAGCATGATTTCATTTAAACTAAATTGTGTTTTAAACTATGATGTATGAGAGTAAAATATCCCTTTTGTAGGAGGGTTTGACCCATGCAGTCCGAATGATTGATGTCACATAAGGGGGGTAGAGTTGGCATAGGAGGTTTCCACCCTTTTAATTGTTGATTTTTGGTTTATTGTGCAATATGTATCCCATTGGTGTATCCTTGTAAATCCACCAATTAGAGGAGTTTAGATTCTTTCAGAGCAAGCTAGTGCAATCCAAGTTCTCATTTCAAGTGGGTGTTCTTGTGCTTGACTACTTCACATATGCTGTGCATGATTAACCTGATACCATAATTTTGTCAAGATATGCTAAACATGAGATGTTTTCGAAATGGAAATATCAAAAGTATGCTTCATGATGAAATGAGGAATCAAATGATTTTTTTTTTTTTTTGCTTCTTATGAGTGTTTCATGCTTGAGGTTATATTCATACACACAAGGCACACTATAATTGTTTTTAAAAATTACTCCTCGTACTATGTCTTTTGTTATCTTTGAGGTACACTGTTTCACAGCAAACTAAACAAGATGAAACCTAGAATGATACTTTGATAGATTTGTATAAGTTACATAAGACCTCAATGAAATAATGTGTAACTACTTATATCAAAACTAGCAAAAGGATTATGTTGATGTTCTAATCACACTTAGGTTTTAGCCCCGTGTTCTGAGCGACATTAATCCATTAGCACATTAAGTGAGACTACAATCCATTTTATATATCAAGAGATGTCCTTGCACAACTCAATGCAAGGAACTTCACCCTTGCATGTTATGCAGGCAGCCAGGCCACTCACCCGACCCAAACTATAACCTAGATGAGAATATGAACCGAGAGAGAGATCGCAACCAATTGCAGCTGAATCGCGGTCGTGATCCGGCCACAATTGCATTGTGGACCATCCCCTGGTCAACAAAAGTGGACCAGAGGATCCGGTCTCCCTTATATTATGCCTTTTGTTACTTATCTTATCTGAGGTACATCGTTTCTTATATCTTTTATTAAAAGCAACCTAAATAAAATGACATCTTAATGAATAGGTTTATTACTTACATTAACCCTCAATGGAATAATGTGTACCAACTTATATCAAAACTAGCAAAAAGATTATGTTGATGTACTTGTCACTTAGGCTTTAGCCCCAAGCTCTCAAGTGAAATTGATCCATTAGCACATTAAGAGGGACTGTGATCCATTTTATACATCAAGATAGATAGATGTCCTCGCACTACTAAATGCAAGGGATTTCACCCTTGCATGTTATGTGTGCTACAACCATACTATTACTTGGACATTATGAGTACTTTCTTTCCTGTATGAGATATTATATCATGTACAATCATTTTTACTACCTTTTGAACTTCTGTGTTCATGCCTCACCTCCTTTGGTGTCTCAGTTCTCGAGGTTGGTTATGGTTATGTTTCAAGTTAGGTTATGCTTAAAGATATCCACAAATGCAGGAGATGGGTTTGAGTGTCACATTTTTGTTTTTGCACCTTCATTCAATAATGGCATGCATTCTCATTTTATTCCCATTGCATGAGTCCATTTACATTATGTTACCATGTACTCAAATTAATTAAATTCAATATTTAATTATTTCTTTCATTGTTTTTTATATAGATCTTGCTTGTATTACCCTGTAGTGTTGATACTATGATTGATATTGTTGCGAATGAAGAGCTTCTCTCTTAGGTAGAACCCTTCAGATAATGATAAAAATTAATAGACCCGTCACACAAGGCCCCTTCCCACACACAAGCACACAACAACAAGCCTCCTTTGTCCCTCCTCTTGTTCCAACACTGCCGAGCTTTCATTTTCTTCTCTTCACTACAGCAGCAATATTCACCCAAGTTCCTTCTTGGCTTCTTCTCATGTCAATTGCATCAGGAAAAAATTTTTATCTGGGATTTTGTTTAACTAAACCCAAAAAATCAATTTATTCTTGTTTTCTTCACAACCATATGACCTTAAATCCAATAGTATATCATATGGGAACAACTACAAACTTAAAAGCTTCATTTCTCTCCTCTAGGTATGAACATTTGGAGTTATTGTTGCCTATTATGGAAAAGAACAATCATCTCACAAAGATACAACTTAACATGGCAAAGTTCAAAAGCACCTAAACAATATGAAACCAACAGTACTTTTCTACTTACTAAGAAATATAGTACGTTGTTCAATAATTGTAAATTCATAACCAGAAAAACTCCACATATTACATAAAGTATATGATTTCCAATGCAAGAATATTTCGCTGGTCCCCAAGGCAAATGAGATGAATTGAAACGACCTCAACATTCTGAAGCGTCAACGTGAAGAATTATAAGTAGCTAAATACTTGTCCGACCTACATTCTTCGCAGAATCTACTCACAAATACTTGCAAATGTTGCAGCAGCATCTGTATCAAATGTCTTAACTTGGGTACTTCATGTTACCCTTGGACCCTCAACTATAACTAGAGGTGTTAATTCGGGTGGATTGGGTGGGTTCGGTCGGGTTGAGACAAAGATTTTATAAAAAAAAATCCCATCCGAACTCGCCCTGAACCTGAACACAACTCGAAAATCCTAAACCCAAACCCGGATAACCTGACCAACCAATATCCCGATTAAAAAAGTCTTTTATTTTAACTATTTTCTTTATAATTCTTCACTTTTATCACATACTTCATCATTATCATACTAACTTTGATATTGATATACATAAAAGCATCTTAATATTCAAAATAAAATTTAATTTAATCCAAAAAAAATCCACTAAACTCTAAATCCAAATCAATCCAGATCAACTCGACCCAATCCTAACACAATCCAAAAACCTCCCAATCCGAATCCAACACGAACCCAAAAATCCCCAATCCAAACCCAATATTTTTCGGTCGACTTAGATCAGGTTGGCGAGTCAGATTTATTTTTAACACCGCTAACTATAACCTCGCCATCTCAACATCAAGCAATAGCTCATGCAGTTGCCAAGGCCATGGAGGTGGAGCGTGTGGATATAGTTCACATCTATGGTGTTCACTATGGTTGCACCAACCAACAATTGGATGATTGCTGGGATAAATTTAAACCACCACCTAATTCGCAAGTGACTACACAAGTCAACACCACACCATCTTTTGTCTCTGCACAAGCATGTGTAGCAGCGGTTATACCCAACTAAATATGACAAATTCAGACATAACTAAAAACTCCGCTTCATCAATGTTTGCTTAAAAAATATTATAGTATGGAGCTACTTAATTCGGATGCATCTTCCAATACAACAATAACATCCAAGTCTTATCCTACTAAGTGAGATCGACTACATGAATCCTTCTACACTATTCGGCTCTATCCCCTACTATAATATCATCTATACTTAAATAAATTTTATCTTATTTTATTTTTGCTAACAAAATTTTTTTAGTCTTATGCGTATTTGTCATAGTTTCACATCGTCTAACTGGAGCAGGTCAATTACATGTTTATACTATCTTAAACGTGTCTCAAAGTTTTCCTTCAATAGATGTAATTCCAACTTTCTCTCTAAGGCTTTCATTTTTTTCGTATTCTGTCTATCCTCATATATTCACACATCCACCTAAACATCCTTATTTCTAACTCTCATCTGCTACTCATGTGCTCGAGTCATAACCCGACATTCAGCATTATATAACATAGCAGGTCTAACCGCCGTTTTGTAGAAGTCTAAGTTTTAAAAGTACTTTACGATCACATAAAACACCCGACACCCTCCTCTATTTCAACCATCCTGCTTGTCTTTAGTCTGGTTGTTACATCCTCATACATATTCTCAATTAGTTCAAAATATGTTACGCTAACACTTCTCTTTTTCTAAAATTCTCTATATAGTTTCTCTTGAAACTCTATCATAAACTTTTCCTAAGTCAATGAATACCATATGTAAATCTTGCTTTTACTCCCAATACTTTTCAATTAGTTGCTTAAGAAGATGTATAGCTTCTATTGTCGATCTTTCAAGTATGAACCCAAATTAATTTTTGATCACCGTGGTCTCCTTCCTTAATCTTTTTTCTATTATTCTTTACTAAAATTTCATGGTATGACTCATGAGTTTAATACCCCTATAGTTTGCATAATCTATGACTCATGAGTTTATATAAGGAACTAGAGTACTTACCCTTTATTGATCATGCATTTTTTTCGTTTTTAATATCATGTTAAATAATTTTGTAAGTCATTAAATACCTTTTTCTCTAGCTAGTTCCATACGTCTATCGACATATCATCTAATCCAACAGCTTTTCCGTTTTGCATCCAATTTAAAGTTTATTCTATTTCTGAAATTTGAATTCTACAATAAAAATTTAAAACCTACTTAAATTACCTAAGTTAAGTTGGTCACCTAAATTTTCATTAAAAATTTGATGAAAATACCTCTTCCACCACTTTTTTTTATTTCTTCATAATTTACTAGTACCATGTTACATTTATTTTTGCAACATCTTATTTAGATAAGATTTCTTTCTCTCACTTTAGCTATTTTATAAATATCTCTTTTCCCTTCTTTTGTATCCAATTTTCGATCTAACCATTTAAAAGTTTCATTATTTGTTTCATTCACTACTTTCTTAGCTTCTTTCTTTACTATTATAAACAATCTTGGTGCTCAGTCTTACATATATATAATTCTTTATAAATTATTCATGTTTCCTTCACTTTCTCCTGTATTTTCTCTTTCCACCACCAAGATTCCTTACTTGGTGGTGCATGCCCCTTTGACTCACCAAGTACACTCTTGGCAACTATTTTCAACTTCGATATCATCTTATCCCATATCGTATTAGTATTAGAATCACTGTATATTTCACCTAATACCTATACTCCTACCTTCCACTTAAATATATTTTGTTTTCCATCGTTTAACTTGCACCACTTAATTCTAGGAGTCGTGTATATTTTTTTCTATTAATACTATGATTGGGGCGTATATTCAACACTACTAACATATGTTGGGTAGTTAAATTTTCTCTAGGATTGTTATTACAATCTTTACAAATCTTTTTATCTCTCTTTCTAACTATAAGAAAGTCAATTTGTAATTTATTATTCTCACTTTTGAACGTGATTAAGTGTTCTTTTTTTCTTAAAAAATATATTAGCTAGTACAAGTACATATACTATCACAAAATCCAATATAGTTTTCCTTCTTCATTTCTTGTTCCAAACCCTTAATCGCTATGCACCCTCATATTCTTCATTTTTCACTCCGACATGTCAATTATATCATCTCTTATTAAAATCATTTTATTTGACAAAATGCTTTGTAATACTTCATCTAGGTCGTCCCAAAACCTTAATTTGGTATCTTCATCTAATCCTACTTAAGGTGCATATATGCTAATTACGTTTATAATTACTTTTATCACTGCTATCTTGAGAGTAATAATTCTATCCTCCTTTCGAACTACTGCTACAACTACATCCTTTAACAAACTATCTATAAAAATACTCACTCTATTTCTTGTTTTACTCTTTTTAGTGGACCATAACTTACAACACGAGTTCTCTATCATCTTTGCCTTCTCGCCTATCCATGTTGTCTCGTATACACACAAAATACTAATTTTTTCCTAATCGTCATATCTATTACCTCTATTGTTTTATAAGGTTCCTATATTTCATGTTCCAAATCTTAAATTATTAGTTTTCTGATAATATTTGTTCTTCATCTATGGTGTGAGAACTCTTGCATATTTAACACTACACTCAAGTTATCATGGAGACGTAGTGGTCCTTGCCAATATATTACAGTAGGGTCATCCAACGCGAACTCTTGCATATTTATCACTATACTCGAGTTCTAGAAATGTAACGGTCCTAAACAAGACATTACAGTCGGACCCTACAAACACCCGAGTTCTAAAGATGTAACGGTCTTTAACGAAACATTACAGTCGGACCCCGCAAAGTGTTCCTTCCAGGGAAGGACTTAGCATTAGCACAATAGTTTAATAGATTCATTCATTAAATATTTGTCGTAGTTTAACAAATATTTGTCATAGTTTAATGTTGGCTGACAACCTAACACAACCCTCCTCCTTTATCTAGGCTTGGGACCGGCCATAACTGGTTCATCAGGGTGGAATTCTAAATGCATCTTCTAATATGATAGGTAATTGCAAATGTCTTCCACTCTTAACCTTTCCTCCCTGCCACCAATCTTTATTGTCAATGGTTCACCGAATCCTATCAAAGGACACAATTCATCACATACCTTCTCATTATCCTTAGCAAAATTCCTTTATGTTCTAAATTTCCAGGATCTTGTTATCCATTAACACTAGCAAAATCCTACCCATTGCATTTCTTACACAAAAGTTATTTATAATGCATGACAATGCAGGTTGACCCTTGTTGATTTTTTTTCAGGTTTGAGAAAACCACAGCCTACTTCTGATTAATAACTAAATGTCTCCCAATTGTCAAGGACAAGCATTCCTGTAGACAGGAATGGGTCAATGTTCTTTGAATCTTTACACTTTCTGGATCACTAAAATTAGCAATGATTTGATCGTCGTCATTCCATGAAATGGGCAAGAGCTGCAGGACTTACATTTTCTGGATCACTGAAATTTATAATTATTTGCTCATCATTATTCCATGAAAAGAGCAGGAGTAGAAGAATTTGAGCTAAATCATCAATTAACTTGTTATGACTGCATCACAATCTCTTAATCTTCTGATTACTTGTCCAGTTTAGATTGTGGTAGGTCAACGAATATAACATGGCTTAATTTACTTCAATCAATTAAGGTTAAATTCTATGAAAGCCTAGTGCATGTATCAAATCCAGTAAGTTCAGACCATATCAAAAAGTGTACATACACATTAAGGGACTGAATTATCTTGCTTGATCCTGGAGACAAAATGCAAATATTGAGTTAAACAATGGATGTTAAGAACTTGGTCAACATGATTGCTATTGCAGATATACCAGAACTGACCCAATGGTTGTTATTGTCAATTAATATTCCAGCCAATCAAATACTATAACCATATCTCTTAAAGCATTTTTTTTCTCCCAAATGCCTTCCTATGTGGATAGGCATTCCAGTAAAGCTACAACAGATCCTTCAAAGGTTATTTTAGTATAAGCTAAGATCACAAACATCACAGTATTTTCCAAATCAACTAAGGAAATAGGTGCCATGGCATTGGACATTTATATTCAGACAAAGAGGTTAAGAATAGGTAATAGCAAGCATATGATAGAATGTAGAATGAAGAGAAGTTGAATTGCAATTGAAAAAAACCTATTGAATTAACGAAATAAACATATAATAATCTAATACCTTGATTTAAATAAATTGGGTATGTAAATTCAAGTAACTAACCTCTTGATACAAGCCTTGTGCCTTCATCAAATTTCCCAGATTACTATGGGCATCCACCTAATTTGTCAAGAATTCTTACATTCATTCCATTATAAATAACAACATATGAACAGACATATAAGATATCTGTTACCAATCGAGGATTTAAAGCAAGAGCATGGCGGCAACACTGAGCTGCATCGTTCAGTCTTCCTATTCTGGTGTATGCACTAGCTAAGTTTGACCATGCATCAGCGAAATTTGGTCGCAGCTGCAAATGGAAATCATAGTGCACATAGATCGCGTCAAACAGAAGGATGTAAAATATAAATAATGTTTTCTATTGGATAAAAATCAAATGCTCCCTAATTACGAAAGCTAGCTGCACCTATGATGCAGGTGTTGACTCAATTTTAGAAACTGCATATACGCTGACAAACTGATGTCAATCTTCAAGTATCAAAAGGTAAAATTGTTAATTTATATAGTAGCTGAAGAGCCAAGATCTGCCTTCTCAAAAAGAGAGTAACAAAACAGAGATATATAAATAGCCTACATTATAATAAGATACAGAATCCTCTTGCTCATTCATATATGAAACTACTATGACTTCAAATTTTTCTGATGTTAACAGTTTCTATGATCATGATAGGAATCGCATAAACTGGTATCAGAACAAAAGATGTGACACTATGACATTAGCAATTTAATGGATAGTTGCGAGTCAAGAAAGACCATAAATGGGAGTTACATCTTGTACTTTTCTCAGCCATACAGAATAGTCAAAACTCTTGCTCCCTACACCACACGCCGCCCGGGTCTTGCGAAGCATCCGTGCACGTGCGACTGGTCGGCGAGTATCTATCGTGCTAGCCTCCGTCGTGCGAGCCTCCGACGAAAGCAGAAACGTGATTTAGGTTTTTTTTTTTTGTTTTTAAACTTGGATTTAATCGAATACTTTAGATTAATAATTTTAACAACTCCTAGCTATGAATGAGATAATTTAAATAGACATAATTAAAACCTAACTTACGCCGCACACCCTATCCACATCTAAAACATTCAATTTGGAAAATCTATAACTTAACCCCTAAACTCTAAAAGCAAAACCTCGAACAGTGTACCCATAGGCCAAAACAAATAATCAAAAAATCACAAAAAAAAAGTGAAATGCACTTAATCAAGTTGCATAACTATATTGTAATTTAATAATTAATATTTATATTTTAAAAAAATAATAATAATATTTAGATTAAATTGTTGTTCTAACTTAATTTTTAATCTTTTATTTGATTCTTGAAGATTAATAATAGAAAATGAGAAACATCAGGAGGTGGAATTGAAACGGAAGTCTATAGATATTGTTTGGGATTATGGGGTATTGTATTGCATAGAAAAAGGAGATTGTATCACATGCAAATTATGTAAAAGGCTTATTAAGGGAGGAGTTTATCTAATAAAGCATCATATTGCGGGTATTGTAGGACAAGCCTAAAGCATCTGATGAAGACAAAATAAAAGAGTAAGAGCTTATCTTGAAAATAACAAGAATAAGAAGTGAACAAGGGTGGAAGAATTAAAAGAAGAGGGTGAACGCAAAGATAAGTGTTGACGTAGAGGATGAAAATTGTCAAGTGGAGGGAGATTCTTCTAAAAAAAATCAAAGCGCCTCGGGCCTATTGATAAGTAGGCATCTACAATCAATCCAACAAAGGCAAGATAACAAAACATAAATGATGCGTTAAAGTTAAAGTTTACAAATGATGTGCATGAGTACCTTGGATTATGGATTTATGCGGTGGGGATTCTTTTTTATGCAATTGACAATAAGGCTTTAGACAATTTGTAGAGGTGGTTGGTGGTTGGTCAATTCGGTCCGAGCTATAAACCTCCAAGTCAATATCTTCCAAGCGAACCACTTTTGAAACTAGAAGTTGAGAGAATCAAATTATCTCTAAAAAGCATCAAGAAAAGTAGATGAAAAATGGATGTTCAATTATGACCGATACATGGACGGATCACAAGAGGAGAAGCATTATGAATTTATGTGTTAATTGCCAACTAAATACTTCATTCTTTGGTTCTATTGAAGAATCCATGAAGGCACACAGTAGAACTTAACTCTTTGAGTTTGTGGAAAAATATATCAATGAAATTGGCCCTCAACATGTGGTTCAAGTAGACAGACAATGTTATAAAAATATGGCGGCTGCAGAATTATTTAAGGTTACACAACCTCAAATTTTTTGGACCTCTTGTGCGACTCATACAATCAACCTCGTACTTGAAGCAATTGGAAAGCTACTCAAGTTTAGTGGAATACTTGAAAAGCAAAGGCTCTAACAATATTCATTTATGCATATCATAGACCTTTGGTTATTATGAGGAGATATACCAAAAAGAGGGACGAGGGATATTATGAGGCCCGAAGTGACTAGATTTGCTACTTCATTTTTGACATTGGAAAGTCTACAAGAAATATTTTACATTTGAGGAATAGAGCAACACAAAATTAAGTAGTGTGAAGGGGCAAGCGGCGGAGGCGACGAAAACAAGTATCTCTTTTTGGAATAATGTTTCTTTGGTTTTGAATGTTTTCACCCCTTTAGTAAAAGTTTTGGAAGAAAAATGGCGGTCACGGCAATGAGAAGGTGGATGTATACCATGACTTTGGCCCAGGTACATCTCTTTCCTTTATTTCTATTCACTAACATACATGTCTCTTTACTTATTTTTGGATTTATTATTTTTTTACTTCTTTACTTTTTTAAGTTGGACGGCGGTCTATTTATGGTGGCAACACTCCAAACTTACAAAAAATGGCAATGTCATTCCTCTTCAATGGGGTGTGAAAGAAATTGGAGTCAATTTGAAAAGGTAAATTGTAATTCAAAAATTATGTTATCTATTCTTTCTTTTATTATTTTTTCATAATTTTCTAATTGTTTAGACACATACTAAGAAGAGAAATAGGCTTGAGACATTAAGATTGAATAACCTTGTATATGTCAAATTTAACGTCAATCTTATTTAGAAAAAGAGTAAAAGAGAAATGGACAGAGATTTGCTTATATCCTCTCAAGCTAGTGAAGCTCAAAATTGGCTTGTCGATGATGGTGATGAAGATGAGATCCAGCTGGGTTCGGGACTTGGAGAATGGTGGCAGAGGCCTCGAGCGCAAATGAAATGCTACAACCAAGGAGGAGAGCAAGGAGCATTCCCATTAGAGAACCTGATGAGGATTTAGATACATCGGAGGAGGAGAATGAAGAAAATGTTGATTTTGAGTTCGATGATGAGAGGATCATAGATGTAGTTGATGGTGCATGTGTAGATGATTTAGAAGATTAGTTATGTTTAGTCTAGTACTTGTTGACTTTTGCCATGTTAAATTGAAGCTTTGAATTTTAAACTTATAAAAGTTTAAGTAATGATATTACTTTTTTATTATTAATACGGTGATGAATGTTTATTAATTATCTTGTTAGTAACATTTATATATTTATTTGTATCTTATATAAATTGTATTATATTGTAGGAACTTATTTATGCATAAACATCATAAAAAATGACCATGTAGGAAGCTTTTTTATTGTAGGAACCCTAAAAAAAAAATTCAATCACTGAGGCGGTCACAAACCACCCGGCCACCACCTACCGCCTTTTACAACACTGACAAAATTACAAGGTAAGGAAACACAACTAGACTTTAAAGGGTGAATTGGGACCCATGAAGCTACAAGTTACACTCACATATTTAGTGAAAATACTGTGAGGCTGTCAAGCAGAGAGACAAAAGCCAGAAAAATAGCCAACAAGTACGAATATAGTAGAAGTCTCAGCGGAGGAAACAAACCTTGAGGGCAGTTTGATAAAGTTGTATGGCGAGATTAATGTCACCCTTTTCCTGTGTCAACATTATCTATATCATTTCTAAGTTGAGATATTTCATGCACATAGATCTAGGCTAGAACAACAAGAATCAGATACTACAGAAAAATAGAGAAATGAATCTTGCCAACTGTCAGTTTCAGTAATAAGAATTTTTTACCTTCCAAGCATTTGCCATGTTACCATAACATTCTGGAAAATGAGGATCGATTGCAAGAGCCTCTTGATTCTTTGCAATACATGCATCAAAATCTTGCAACTAAAATGACACAACAAGTCTCATAATCAGACAATAAAACAAAAAAACAAGATTCCGGCACAAACTACGAGAAGTAAGGATCAAAAAGTCAAGTATAAAGTAGTAAACACGGTGTGATAAGGAAAAAGTTATGCGTATTTGAGAAGAATGAACTGTAAGACCTGATAGTATATTGCACCGAGAAGGAGAAGATTGTCAGTTCGTTTTGGATTTTTTATATAAACGTCGTTGCTGTACTCCAATGCCTTATTGTAGTTTCCAGCTTTGTAGTTCTCGTGAGAAAGATTCAAGTGGATGTCCTCGTCGCCTAAACCATCAGATTGAATCATAAATAAATGGTCGTGATCTAGTCAAGCATTTTAATTCATTACCATAGAAAAAAAAAGTTTTAAAAAGGCATAAATTTAAATACTTCCGTCAGTTTTAATTGACAAAAAAAAATTTACAAACAGGATCAGAACAAAAGGAGAGAATACAAACCTTCGATCGGCTTTGTGATCAAGGTCTTGATGTCGGCCGAACTATCAAGCAACTGCAGAGCGAACGGCGTCTCTGCATCGCTGGCCCCTAATGCGTGGAACCCTGATCCGCCAGGCACGCTCACCCCAAACAGTTGTTGCAGCTGCGGCAGCGGCTGGGGCTGCCGCGCGTCACCCTGCAGCGAGAGCATCAGCGCAGCAAGAGCCTAGAATCCGCCCAACGATCGCGGAAAAGGAACGCCGAGAGAGGGAGATTGGAGATCCAGCCGGAGCCCAGCGCGATCAGGGAAGGAAAGGCGGATCGAATCTAAGAGTGACGGGAAAACCCTAACGCCAGATTCTTCCTCTCTGCGACGCGCTAGGGCTTTCCCTTGGCCTTCGCTTTTACCATTCCGCGCTCAATTCCACGGTCGCTGCTAAAAAGGGCAAGTTCTCCGTGGCAGTGTACTACTAATGGGACTGCCGCATTATGAGAGATCATAGTCTCCGTCCACGCGTTTCACTTGGATGACACGATGAACGGCGGAGAATTGTTTAGTAGGACAGTTGGGCCGCCTTCATTGCGAGGCGCATGGTAAATATTTTAAAAGGGCCCTGAATATTTAACATTTTATATTTTCGCTTACATCACAGCTAACCTATAAGCCTTATAAAATAAAATAAGTAAATGCTAACATTGACTCGAGTTATTTTTATTTTTTAAAACTGATATAAATTAGAACAAAAAATATATACAAGGTTCATAAAGCATGCTAGTTCGAATATATTAAACACATATAGAAGATTTAATTTAAATTCTTTACTTAAAAATACAATGTAAAATTAAATTAGAACCGTTAATATTTAATTATTAATCTTTATAATTTTAGAATATTTTATTCTATATTTTGTTCGGTTGCATATTATTTATACTCTAAGAGCATCCAAGGTGGGATTTTCTTAAGCTGGTTTGTTGGGAAAAAAATGAGTAGGACACGTGAAAAAAAGTTGTTGAAAGATTTATTTTTGATAATGGAGAAATTAATGAGATTTTTTTTAATGTCGCATTCATAGTGGAAAAATGAAAATTTTTATAGTCTTTTTAAGATCATGATTTAAATTTTTATTGAACATAAAATAATACAATATTAGGCTTATTTTTATAATATATTTTTAAAAATTTTATAAATAATAATTACACTATAGCAAAGGGACAATATAGATATGCAATATTTATATGTCAAACTTGTGTGTGTATATATTTAATTACAATCTAAAATATATTTAACTCAAAAGTCACCATTAATTATTTTAAAAATATATATCCTATTGATTTAAAAGTTAATTTAATGGGTTAAATTTACTATTTACGTTTTAGAATAAAGATCTTTTAGAAATAATATACAAGTTTTTTTTCAAAATAGTAATTATTTTTCAAAAAAAAACTAGAATTACCTTAACAAAAATTAATAAAAACAATTAACGTAAAATGCACATTAGAGAAATTTTGAGGCAAAAAAAAAGTGTCAAATACATTGAAATTTATAAAATACACTAAGAGTTAACTTATATAATAATAAATTATATGGAAAATTTTATACAAAGTGTTAAAGTGTAGAAATTAAAAGAAAGTTGAATATAAATAAAAGATTATTAAAAAAATTAAAGATTAATGTGGCTCAAACCGGAGTCAATCTAGTTGGATTTGGCTGAACCATTCGACCCAATGCGAACTGCTCCGGTTCGATCAATTAGGAAGGGTTTCAATGGAGAGCCTGAATCCCTAGCTTTCTCATTTTGTTTTCTCCCGCGCGATCTCTCTTCTCCCTTTCCCTCGCCGCAGGTCGCATCCGTCGCCGCCGCTCGCAGCTCGCCTCTCGGTTGTATCCCACCGAACCAAGTGCAACCCGCGGGCCATCCGTTCGTCCTCAGCGTGCTGGCTGCGCAGCCTTCCTCCCGTGGTATCGCCGGCACCAGCCTGTCGCCGCCATCGCCTGCATCCCTCTTCCGGAAATACTGTAACCGCAGCACCACCTTATCTTTCCTTCCTTCTTCCTCCTTAGTGGAATCTTAACTTATTTCCTCATCTCCGACAGCACCTCCTCCTCCTCCCCATGTTCCATTTCTCGAGAGCAAGCAACTACCCTAGCCCTATTCTGCTTTTTATCTTGCGTCCCATTGTTTAGTTGCTGTTCTTCTCCGGCAGCTTTATGTGAGCGAGGGTCATTGAAGGCAGCAAGGAGGTTATGTTCTCCTTCCCTAGCGGCATAATCAGTGTTGTATGGTCGAATTGCAGCTGTTCTGTCAATTAAAAATTCGTAGGTTTTTCTTCTCTCTTCTTTGGATCAGGTGTAGTCAAAGGTGCAGCTTTTGGTGAACAGGTAGACGCAGCCCCTTCAGATTATCTATGATCCACACACACACACACACATATTTGTTAGGAATTAGGATCATAGAGAGAGTAGTTTATTTTTTGTTAATTAGGGAATAAGCTTGACAATTCATCAATGTGTGTAACAGAGGAAGGCAATAAATTTGTTTCTTAGACTCAGCATAGAAGATGCCTGATTATTATAACATGGACGATATCATCATGGAGGATGAGGTTAGGGGTTATCATTGCTTGATTTCATCATGGCACACAAGGTCATCTATGCTAACATTTGGTATTGAAATGTCGGTTTTACAGCATATTCAAATTATTTTTCAAGTTGGAGCTAATGGTGTTGGCTTGCTAGATCCAGGTTCAGAAAATAACAGTGTATGACATTTATTTCACCGTGATCAAGGCAGGCTATTTTTTTTATTCTATACCTGAAATTTGTCTCTCTGTTTATTATATAGGTAGAGAAGGGTGCTAAAGTAGAACTTCCTTTTTGGCTTGCTCATGAATTGCAATTGAGGCAAGCAGCATCAATCTATCTTCCAGCCTGCTTCAGCCAAAAGTAAGTTTTTTTAATCTTTTGAATAGTGTTTGCCTAAAGTAGATACTTAATGAATTAGCTGATATGAAGTTCAGGATTTTCTAATAGTTTTGTTGGAGATTTTACTCATGAGAACTTTTAAAATCCCCAAATTGATTTACCTTTTTTTAAGACAAAATTTCAAAAATCTGACTTTATTATGTTACTGAAATAACTTTTAAATTAAAGAAAACCAATCTTGGATCAAAGGAAATAAGTTATGATTCAACCATTCTCTTGCAGCATTCGCCCAAGAGAATTCTCTTTATTGATGTCATGGATCTATAAATAAAATTTAAAAATCTTAATCAATAGTAGTGGAAAGCCTCTACTTTCCTATTTTATTTTCTTTCTCATTATGAGTTGCAAATTTATACGTTGCACTTTTGCTGCTTGTTTATTGAAGAGACTCAGACATCTCTCCTCACTGCCATGCAAGCAGTAGGGGAGCAGCACTACTTGTATTTGTAGGTAAAAGCCACACAAGGGTTCAATCTTCACTTTGGGATTAGAGTTTCACTCTCGCTTTGAGTTCCTTCTTAATTTATTGAATTATAGATTTTATCAAATTTGATTGTGCAAATTTGTTATATTGTTCAATATGTGTGATAAATCTAAAATTGAACTCTCTTGACAATGGATAGTCCAAATTTATCCCCGACAAGTCTGACTTCTAAAACTCTTGCCTATTGCCGCTGAATTATGGATGTTTGCCTATTGCCGTTGCAACCTTGCAAACCCAATAGTTAATGGATACAAGACTCTTTAAGAAGTTTTTTTACTTGATCAAATGCTGAATAGTTTTTCTTTGCTCATGTGGATTTATGAAATTGTGCTACTATCTAATATAATGACGGTTTAATCTGTATTCATTCCATTGTTGCAATTATCTTTTCCATGTGCTGAAACAGGACTAGGAAGGAAATCAAGGCTGATGCTGCATGTGTTAACTTAAAGGGTCATTGCCCTTACTTTTATGAGTTGGGTTGCAAGATTGTTCCACTGTGAGTTCTGTTAGAATTTCCTCCTCGTCCTTAATGTCTGTATTGCTGTCATTATTACTAGGGAAAAAGGTTTTGAAAGTTCTCCTTTTCCATTTTTTACATGATAAATTTGTTTAAGTTTTACCAATTCCTTTTTCCTGAGCATTTTTTGCAGTTACATTATAGAATACATGAAGAAATGAATATTCACGATTTACACAAAGCAAGCTTCAATATGGGGATTTTTTTTTTAGCATGTGTGATATGTTTCATAATTTTGTTTCTTGATTTTGGCTTTCTCATAAAGAGATGATCTTGCCAATCAACAATGTTGGTGTATTGGTCCAGAAATCATTGTGCAGAAGACACTGATTATTTGCCATCAATTTGTCTACTTTAGGTAGGACAGAGCTTGGGAATTTGGAACTAAATTGTAAGATCTTTGTTGACTTCCATGAAAAGTTTATACTTTTAACCTGTGCAGGCTAATTCTGAAGTATTGGAAAATTTGAGGACAAACATATACTCTGAACTATTAATCATTGAATTGTCAAATATATTACAAATTTTATCATCTCGGTTGACTTTTCAGTTTAGCAGAAACATTTTGGTATGTATATATTTTTTAAGTTTCAGTAGTTTGTTTTAAACATTACAACGTGTGCCAATTAAAACAGAACAGAGGAAACAAAAGTTGTATAGACCTTTTTGTTTGATTGTCAATCTTGTTGATAAGCCAAAAAAAAAACAAAACAAAACAAATACTGCTGTTGTTTTGGAGGTCAGACTGACATTTGGATGGAACTGAGAAAAACCTTCAAGTCCAGGATGGTCTGATAGAGACCATGACATTGTTTTTTTTTGTTTTGTTTTGTTTTGTTTTTTTGCTACAAGCCATCTGATTGAAAAATTGTAGCCATGTTTAATATGGCGGCAAAGTAAAGTAGTGCACCATCCTTTGTCTTGCAATACCTGTCCTAAAGTATTAGAATAATCTTTTTGCACGCTTTTAGTATCTCTAAACTTTATATTGTCAAGGATACTATAACAATCTCTGTTAGTAAGTGGAATTCATAGTGACAGATGCTCCAGATCCAGTTAAATGTTCTATGTTTATCGCAGGGTTAGTGATAAGACGATTGGATCATTTCTATATGAAACATTCACTAGTAGGTACCTGGAGATGCTGAGCAAGTCACACAGTGCTTCAGTTTTAACTGCTCCAAAATTCCTGCCACGTCTCTCGAAAGAAGAGATACAGTGTGAGAGCTACTATCTTAACTTGCTGATATAGATTTTCCATTTCATTTTTGCTCCTCGTTAGCATTGACTCTTCCTTGTTTTTCCTCTCCAAGTGTTTGAGGCTTCCCGCTCTTCCATGATGGCCTTCAAGAGATGGCGAGCGGGTGGCTCCAGATTGGAGAAGGCATCCGTCCTAGGGAGGAAAAGGAAGACAACTATTCCAACATTTCCATCCTCACCATGATGATATGGATCTCATTAAATGATTTGTAGCCACCTCAAATGTTGAAGATTTGGAGGAAATTGTAGATCAAGGATGTTAAAGTTCGGAGCAGTAAGTACAATTTGTTTATGATGCTTTTCAGTTTCAAGTAGAGTTTAACCATTTAATTCGTCTGAAATCCGGAGTTGCTTCAACAGTAATGAAGAATTTAAGATTATAAAAAATTAAATTACAAGTGGATGGAATTTGTAGACAATTAATTTCTTATATGTCGGTATGCCCTTCCAGCGAACTGAGACTGACAGGAAGCATATTCTGGTTCAATTGGACTCTTTGACAAAATATACAGAAGGCATCTCTGTTTTTTCCAATTCATCTAAGTATGCCTCTATCTAATTGTTTTTTATTAAAAGGATGCTCCGCCCTATTATTTAGCTGTGTTTAATTATCAAATTGCCTTTCGGTACTCTGCTCTAAATTTACTATAATTTTTGAATTGGTCGAATGTGTTGCAGCAACTAAGAAGATCGTAGTTACGTTTATTGTAACAGCTACGATTTTATAGCTGCTACAATATGAATTTCTATCAACATTGAATACATTAAATATGCATTGTATAGACAACTCTAAAAAATTGTTTGTGGAGCTATGAGCTGTTTACATGTTAGAATTTATTTTAGTTGTCCATGGAAAATTTATATAGGGCCAATCTAGTTATCTTTAGGATTAGCCAATTTAAAAAGTTTGATATTTTAATTATATATAAAAAAAAATATACATGGTAGTAATTATAAAATCATAACGGTTACAAGATAATTGTTACCATGTGTCTCATTGATTTAAGATTTAAAATAAGAGGTTTAAATGAGATATAATAAGGATAAATTATCCTAAACTCTGCATACATACTAAACTTCTTCCTCACTCCATGCCTAAAAAAAAATTTATGGTCATACATGCAAATTTTTTTTATTGCCTAAAAGTCCAAAAAAAGTATAGTTTCATCTAATTTAATATATTTAAATTAAAATTAAATATATTTTTTATCAAATTGAGTATGACCTTTTATTCGCATGACCAATCAATTGATATATTCGATTTTAGTTAAATGATGTTGAATTTAAGAGAAGTTATATCATTATTTTTATAGAATAGAATCACTCATTATTTTTTTATAGGTATAAAAAGTTTAAATGAGGTATAATTCCTCTTAATTCAATACCATTTAATAAAAATTGAGTATATCAATCGATTGGTTAGGTAGAAAAATAGTCGTGTTTAATTTGATAGAAAATATATTAGATTCTTATTAAAATGTATTATATTTAGGAAAAATTATATTTCATTTTAGATTTTTTATTTCTTAACAAATAAGAGTAATTAGATAAATCAATATATATTAGAGAGTTGAAATAAAAAAATATTTATTATAGGGAGTGAAAATAAATTTTGTCTGATACAAAAGAGAGTGTTAAGGTTTTTAAGGATAATTTACCGATATAATAATATTTTATGACACTCAAAAGTAATTGTGTAATTGTACAATAGTAAAGCGGAACATTGTTTTAATAAAAAATTAAAATAGGATGTAAATAAAAACGTATTTTATTTTTATATATATATTTTTTGTCGGATGTTCTTGACGCCATTAAAATTAATTATTCCATGGATCATAACCCGTCTGCGATCCCTGACCGTTTGCTTTGCCATTATTTGGGTGCACAAGAAAGTCTTTGTTTTCATCTCCCTCTCTCTTTTGACAGCGGATCGGATATACACAAGAAATTCTTGATCGTTTGCTTTTGAAAACAAAACATTAGAAGGCGTGAAAAGTAAATGGTCCAATCCGATCCAAGTGTCCAGCCTCGTCAAATTGGAAATTTTTATCCTTATCGTTAGAGTGGAGTGGGGCCTAGGCCGGTTGGATTGCGGTCCGAGTTTGTTTTTAGGTGCACGAGCAGTCGAGATTTTTTGGCCCGTAAATTATAGATCAGGAGATGGTCTGAAGATCATTAATTTAGATAAATTCTACTTTTAAATAGGTAGGATCTATCTAAATCAACGGTCTCAAAATATGGACCATCCTCTACTCCGTAATTTATGGATTAGAGGATCCTTTTTAGTGCACGAGTGGGGCACAATGGGGGTGAGGAGTAAACGTGACAAATAGAATTAAAAGGAACTTTTAGTGGACACTGAGTTTGCTCGAGGATCTTGAGTTAAATCAAAATTGTGCTCATTCGTTGAATATTATATAGAACATGTCTTTATTTGATTATATGCTTACGTACATCTATAAATATATATGTGCCTTTATAGTCTCTCATAAACCATTTGGCTACGATCTTATCTTCTTTTCTAAAAGCTTGACCTTCGAGCCTTGATTTAATTGTTCAAAGGTTTTTCTTTAAGTCTTTATCCATTTGCTTAAAGGCCTCATTTTTTAGTCTTCATTCATTTGTTTAAAATTCCTATAATAACTATGTTTTTGGTCGATCTTAATTTTTTTCATCTATCAATACTTTTTATTTTTTTTATATGTTAAATGTTTGATGAATCTTTATCTAATTGGACTTTTTCAATCTATTATTTCTTGAATCATCACAACTCTTATAGTTGTCAAATTTTTATTCTTGCAAATTTAACAAATACAGCAAAATCACAAAAGAAAATTTATTTTAAAATTTTGTCTATCACATTAAAATAATTTAATCGGACTCAATCACATAAACTTGACAACGTACATTCCACTTTTATAAAAGGTGAGAATGACAAGAAAATTTAAATATTTTTTTTTATCTTTAAACATATTATTTTATAAAATTAATAAATTAAAATAGTTTATTTTTTAAAATATTAATGCTTATTTAATTTTACATGTAAATATGTTTATTTTAGTTTAACAAAAAACTGGATCAAAAGTTTGGCCAAACAACTTAATACACTGAATTTATTTATTTTTTCTTTTCTTGGGACAAAGATAATTATCAACGAAACCAAAATAAGCATTATTTTTTATTTTTCTAACTCTTTCATCCAACATCTTCGCTAATAAAATAAATAACTATATTTATTTTAAGAAATAAATGAAAGGATATAAATAGAATACCCAAGGGCATAGAGATTTTTAAATAGATCTGTGAAATGAAAATTTTGAAGGGAAAAAAACTAAAACGAGATTTATAATTTAAAAAAAGATAATAATTTTTTTTAAAAAAATTATCTCAAAATTAATAATATAAGTGCTATCAAAAACTCATTCGCATATAAGGCCTGAACGACTACCTTACCTACCATTCGCTATTCGCGTGGGTCCATCTATCCTATAAAACCATAAAAAGGAAAGTAATTAAAGTGGTGCCTCAATGCGGTGATTCATCGTATCCGGACGATTTCATGCGTTCCACTAATTCGCCCGTATTCGTATCCGCATTCGTACTCGCAGCGTATGATTGTAACGAGTGGTGATATTTATTTCTCTGTGACTTCAGCGGCGGAGTCTCGAAGGTCGCGATCTTGGATTTCCTCGCCGCATTCGTTAGGGTGTGGCGATCTGAGAACACTGGGCGAATGGCTGGCGCAGTGGAGGTGGAGCAGGTGGCCGTTGCCAAGGCATCGTGCTGCGGCGTCCACACGGGGCCGGGCTATGCGTCGCCGCTCGACGCAATGGCGGGGCCGCGGGAGGCTTTGATCTATGTCACTTGCATCTACAACGGTGAGAAATTGCTCTTTTAGTTTTATTCTGTCTGGAATTTATGCCTGATTCGGTGCCATGTGGGTTCGATTCCAATCTAGTGCAGTATATGCATGTCAGGATCATTTTAATATGTTTGTTCGTTATGATTTAGTGCTGGTGTTAGGATATGGAAGAAAGCAAAGTTGATATACTCCATTTCTAGGGAATTCATTGTGATATCCTTCTACGCAAGGTGCTCTGAAGCCTTTGCAAGGATCTGGATAATTGCTGTTCCTTTTAATCGGCTAGTTTTATGTCAATAAACCATCTACTCATAGAAGATAAGGTTTCTTTTGGTGGAAAAGTCTTCTCTGCTAAATTTCCCATCAACTGCGGTTGGAATTTGATCGGTCTGATTGTTCCGAGTTTCAGTCATCAACTTTGCCAGTATTTTTCTGAGTAGAAATTTTGGCTTCCTGTTGAATCCCTCTTTTTTGATAAATTTTGAATCCACTTTTTGATCTTCATGAGGAGTCCTAACCTATTTAGAGTTCTTGTAAGAAAAATATTTTAATAAAATTGTTGATCACTGCTAGAAACCTGGTCCTATTAGAGATCTTGTAAGAAAAAATATTTTAATAAAACTGTTGATCACTATTAGAAACCTGATCCTTTTATCAAGTTTGCCTTCCCCTATTTATAAATTATTGAACGATCAAGAATCCTTTACACCTAGAAGAAACTCTTTTTTTTTCATTATTTTACCATAGTAAATGATGGACATACTGGTATGTCAGGCAACTGTGGCATGCTTAGTTTATTAACTTAAGGACAATCGGTGGGGCCCATTTCTCGGTATACTATGCTCTCATGCAGTTTTAGTTTTCGCCTTTTATTATCTAAATCAATTAATAAATATCCCTGCAAGCTTTTGCCAGCTACATATTTTGATATCAACTTTTGATAGCCAAAGAAGCTATCCCTCTCCTCTGGGTCATTCTGTTACATGCCGAGTAGAGATGTCTACTCGTGTTGCATCTTTGAAATTGTCAATAATGTCAGCTATAATTTCCAAAATTTATCATATGTAAATTTGAATAAAGGATTCCTAAAGTCATCCTACATGAATTTGATGAAAGGGTCTTATATAACATTAGCGTTTTCAGATTCAAGTTATATGAGGACACCCACCCTAGCTAGATTTATTTAAGATTTGTTTTGTACAAATGCTAAATTTGCTGATAATTATAGGAATGCTACTGACATTACTAGGTAATTTCCTTCTAATGGAGCGTCACTTGTTTATGAAAATAGTGAATGAACTAATTGTGGGGAAAGTTGAAAATTCAAAAATGAGCTAAGACAGATATTTCTTCACGAGTTGTTTTATATCTTCATGACAGGAGCGAAGTTTATATTGTGATTCTTGTATTTGAAAACAATGAATGTAATAGGGTTATATCCAATTAGAAAGAGAACATAACATTCATATAATAATTTCCAACGTTCTTACATAATGACTTTGTACTATATGTGGGAAATATATTTTAGTCCTCCTTAAGCCGGAGATAGAAATTTATCCATACAAAATTTGTTAGACAATATAGAAAAAGTTCCTAAAATAGAAAGAATAGGTTACCATATAAGAGAACAATAAGATGGAGCGATAACAATCATGAGACTTAATGTTGAAATTTGCTTAACGTGTGCTTTAAAAGAGCATAATTTTGCGAATGTTCCCCTCAAACTGAAGGTACTAGGAGGATTTAAAGTTTGCAAAGATTGAGAGAAAGTTGTGTATTACTAAAAGGAGTGAAGAATTGATGAAATTGTTGTGGATGAATATTAAAATTAAGGTTCTAGTATCTACTTTAAAGTAGTTAAACACAGAAAAGAGAGAGTTTCCTATCATTCATCGGTGTTTGGTAGGTTATTTTTTATTTAAATTATCATGCTCATCCCTGTTTTGGAGCTGCAAATCTTTTGAAACAAAAGTGTAATAATAAAAAAATAGTTGATTGATTACTAAATTATCTTTGATGTATCATCAAAAATTGTTTCCTTTAACTTCAGGAACTGGGATAGAAAAGCCAGACTACTTGGCCACGGTTGATGTGGACCCCAGCTCACCAACCTATTCTAAAGTAATCCATAGACTTCCTGTGCCCTATGTTGGTGATGAGCTGCATCATTCTGGTTGGAACTCTTGCAGCTCTTGTCATGGGGACTCAACAGCTGTTCGGCGTTTCTTGATCCTGCCTTCATTGCTGTAATAGATCTTTTACAATCTTATACTGAGTTTTTCTCGTTTGAAGACATCATATATCCAAGCTGTTATGTTGATATGATATTTGGTTTTGATTAGTTCGATACAACTTCAATAATATCATAGCTTCTTTGTCATACATCGGTTTCTGGGTTGCTTTCATATCATACTTGGGATTTAGGAATTTAGTAGGTTGAGTTTACTTCATTCACACTTCCTATTAGGAGTGATAATACTTATGTTCAGTTTACAAAAGAATCCTAAATAGTCCTAATAGTGAGGCGCATGGCTCGATAAACTATTTATGAAGTTAATTTTGGTACTTGAAATATTTAAAATGTCAAAAGAATAATAATTCAGGCTTAAAATTGTCAATGTATCTTATGCTTTTCCAACTCCTAATTCAATCACAAAATAGTCAGTATCCTGAAATGTTAATGAATGTCAAACATTTTGAATAATATTTGAGCTTTTTTCTTAAGGTTCTTTACTAACTTTTGACATGGGGTTGATTTTGGGGACAGACTCATGGTTACTTCCATCTATTAATATCTTTGTTTGATCCATCTATTGCATGGTCGTTCCTGAAGGCTCATAATTGAAAATTTGGACTGATACTGGATTACATTTTTTTGTCCTGTTTCCTTACCTGAATTGTACAAACCCACTGCAATTGCTATGCAGAAACATGGTCAACCAAAGATTGTTGATTTTGAATGCAATTACGTTGCATATTTTTGGTAAATAATATAAAGCACCGACTTTGTTGTTAATGTTGTCATTATATCCTGTAAAGTAAATTTGAAACAGCAATTACATTGTAATCTCTTTAGTCCTTCTTTATCATCCAACTAATTAGGTATATTTTCAGATCAAGCCGCATATATGTTATTGACACTGTAAAAGATCCAAAAGCTCCCTCATTGCATAAGGTTGTTGAGCCTGCAGATATTGCACAAAAAACTGGGCTAGCATATCCTCATACTTCCCATTGCCTTGCATCTGGTGATATAATGATTTCTTGTCTTGGAGATAAAGATGGAAATGCTAAAGGCAATGGCTTCCTGCTTCTTGATTCAGATTTCAATGTAAAGGGAAGGTCAGTGCTCCTCTTCTCTTGGCATATAACTTCTACAATAAGACTTATTTGCAAAAACTTGCAATGATTTCAAGAGCTAATTGAGTTGTCATCAACCATTAAAAAATGCTGATGTTCTTATTAAAAGTAGAGTAATAAAAATATGCACAAGATATCTGGTTCTTCCAGCTAATTAATTGAGTGTATCATGGATGTCAATAATATTAGTATGAACAATGATGATTTTGACTAAAATCTTATCAAATGGATAAATTATTCATTATTCTCCAAAACATACTGATTGCCATCATCAACTCGTTTGTCCCTTTGGAATTCAGGGTAGGAAAATATTTTATTTCCTCACTGAAATAATCATTATATGGGTGCATATAGACTTGTAAAATCCTAAACCTAGATGTCCTATGTTGCACCAAACTGCCATCTCAATACTGCATGTATCAAATGGCAGGTAAAGAGTGAGAATGAAATGAAACTAAAATAAAGAGAGAGGACTTTAGAAACTGATCTCTAAAGTGGGTTTCTTCCAAAAGCAGTGATACATCAACATGCAAAAAACAAAAATAAAGGGAAAGCACTTGAGGGTCCTAGAAGGAAAATAAATAGCAAATTTTATTTGCATGGTTAGCAAGAGGAAGCGTGAATCAGACCCTCAGGTTGTCAAAAACATGGCTCAAGAGGTGGGACAAGTGGAAATGAGATGATTTTATGTGCAGAGATGATACCATTGTGGTTGCAGGCATTCTAGAAGAAAGGTGAAAGTTCACATAGACATCGGTGCTCCCAGTTGTGAGGAATACAAGGATATTCGTGCAGGGATGCTTCATCTAGAATGTGAGATAGAGGCAAAGAGATCATTTGAGAGCAGCTTTGGGGATCTTCTGTGCGGAATTGTCTTTTGGAAAAAGTCATTGGTAAGGACTTGTTCACAATGAGGGAGTTGGAGAGTGGATGAGTGACCATTGCTTAGTGTTTGCATAGAGGTTTTTAGTTTTTTGGTTCCATCGACTTCTCTAATCCTTAGTTGTTGGTGCCTATTTGCTCCTGAGCTATGACAGCCTAGATTAGATTGGTGACACAGGATTTTGGGTGGCACCATAGTGGTAGGTGGTGTCATTTGCTTTAACTACCCATCTGTCCTCAGTGGTGAGTGCACTGAGGATATCATTGATGTCAGGATATCATTGATGTTGGCATGAGCAGGGAAATCATAGATACCATGCTTCTAGCGGCCTTCCATGATCTTGGATGCGATCAATCACCTTTGCTGTTCGCTTAGTAGAATATTTGATGACAAAAGAGGTGGAATGCATGCAATTGGCGAGTCTTGATGTTGCAAGCTTTTGAAATTGTCAACTTTTAGTGGGATGGGGGCTTGAAGCCTTGAACTATGAATTGATTCTAAAATTAGAGAACATCAGAATAGAATACATGTGGAGATATAAGTTTTAATTTGGTATTGTGGTTACATTAGGCGCTCAAATTCACTTTAAAATGTTAGAAGGTAAAATGGTCATATGAAGTCATATCAGCCTTTCATGAGAAACCTCACACTGCTATCAAAATAAACAAAAATCCCTAGAGAATTAAACTTGACAAGAATAACAGAGAAAAATAACTGGCACGCCACACATGCGAAGAAAGGACTTCCAATCTAATATCTGATAATGGCACAAGTTCAACCAATACCTTTAATCTGAAGTGGTACAAGGCGCTTCAGCTTCAAGATTTAACCACCTATCATCCTTGTAGTTTAATGTTAACATACAATTTATAAATTAACATGCTCTAATATCAGAAAATCTGAAAATAAAATGGGTTTAGTACGGAATCTAACTGAAGTGTGATTCTATTGTTTCAACTGTGTTCATTTTATATGCATGTGATGCATTTTTACAATTGCTGCATTTCAGACTCTTCGACATGCAGTTAAATTTCTGTTATTCACAAATAATAATCCCTGAACAAACCAATGTTCATGGTAATGAGTTACAGCCATTTAAATTTTGTTAGATTCTTTTTGACGTCTATCCTTCCCTTTCCTCTAACTCTATTTTCTGTCTATGCAGGTGGGAAAAACCAGGTAATAGCCCTTTGTTTGGCTATGATTTCTGGTACCAACCGCGGCATAAGACCATGATTAGCTCATCATGGGGAGCTCCTGCAGCATTTTCGAAGGGTTTCAACCTACAACATGTTTCAGATGGTTTATACGGAAGACACCTGTCTGTTTACAGCTGGCCAGATGGTGAACTAAAGCAGACATTGGACCTTGGGACTACAGGGCTCTTGCCCTTGGAAGTCATTATCTATCTTGTCCCTCAGGAGCATATGCCATAATCTATTCACTTTCTGAGACTACCTTTTCTTTTTGCAGACAAGGTTTCTTCATGACCCATCTAAAACCACTGGCTTTGTTGGTGCTGCTTTGTCCAGCAACATGATAAGATTTTTCAAGACTGAAGATGGATCCTGGAATCATGAGGTTTGTTTCATCATTTATTTTCCAGCCTCCTTTCATGCCTGTTCTCAGCTGGTTTGAAGATCTAAACTAAATATGGGATCCCTCTTAGGTTGCAATATCTGTAACTCCACTTAAGGTGCGGAACTGGATTCTTCCTGAAATGCCAGGGCTGATAACTGACTTCCTTATCTCCCTTGACGACCGATATCTATATTTCGTGAATTGGTTACACGGTGATGTTAGACAGTACAACATTGAAGATCCATCAAAACCTGTGTTGGTTGGACAAGTATGGGTTGGAGGACTTCTCCAGAAGGGTAGTGATGTAGTTTATGTCGGAGAGGATGGAAAAGAATCACAATTTGAGGTTCCTGAGGTTAAGGTCAGTGTGTTTCAACTTAAACATCACATTTTAATTCAATAACAATGTCGTTATCTCATGTTTATAAAGTCTCAAAAAGATTCATTCTAAGTGCTATAAAGATTAAAACTAACTACCAAAAATCTTCAAATAATTTCATCCGTAACCAGATAATCTCCTCTAATAATTGACTGCTTATCCTAGGGTAATCGCCTCCGAGGAGGGCCACAGATGATTCAGCTTAGCTTGGATGGGAAGCGACTGTACGCGACCAATTCTCTATTCAGTGCCTGGGATCAACAATTTTACGGCCCAGATCTGGTGCACAAGGGTTCTCACATCTTACAAATCGATGTGGATACCGAGCAAGGTGGTCTGACCGTGAACCCAAACTTATTTGTTGATTTTGGGTTGGAACCTGAGGGACCTGCGCTGGCACATGAGATGAGGTATCCCGGTGGCGATTGCACCTCTGATATTTGGATCTGAGGAAGTATTCAAGCTGCTACAACTAGTTGAATGTGAAGATGTATGGCTGAATTATGAGGTCTCAATGGCAAAGATTGGCAGAATAATGTTGTAATCTGGTAGTACTTGTTGTATTTGGATAAGTATGGTACTTTTAAGTACTTCAATAATTATTTACATATAAAAGAACATCTATCGACAGACCAAGTTACTTAGATTATCTGTAATTAGATTAAATATGCTTGATGTCCGAGGACGTAACGGAGACGGGGATATATAATATTTTTGGCTTAATAATTAGGAGTCGAATCTCTTGGGAACTCATGATCTAACATTCATCCTACTATACCCCTTTTGTTTATGTACTTGTATTAGCCTCTCTCCAAATCTATGGGATTGATTCTTTTGTCTATGTACCTGTATTAACCTCTTTCCAAATTTATGGGATTGACTCGGAGCTATTAAAGCAGTAGATCTAAGTAAATGTGCTAGATGCATGGTCAGTAAAATTATAATATTTACAAAAATGATGAATCGGGTAACACAGAATTTGAAAAGACTGATTTAATTTTACGGAAGTTTTTTAACATATTGTCAGGATAAATCAGGAAGTGCTTATGCCGGACAACCTAGAAGCCTAATACTCTATGGTTGTGTCGTAGCTGGAGATTGAACTACAGATATTTAAGTGACAACTTAGTGCGCCCTAATATTTACAAAAATAAAAAAATAAATGGAATTGTGCTATTTTGATAATTTATAAAGTAAGGAAAATAAATTTGCAAAATCACATGGCAGAACAATTAGAAATTTTTTCCCTTAAAATATTATTTCAATTTTGAGTGACATACCATTGGCACCCGTAAATTTTATCTGAAGGCACGAAAATTTAGATAAATGAAATATTTTTGAAAATTAATTTTTATATTTAATAAAATATTAGTTGAGTTTGTTAAGTTGATAATGTACAAATTCCAATATTATTAGTTTGGTCTGAGTCAAACTAACGAGGGACAAAAGAGTCATGTTGAATTTTATTGTGTTATTATGTAATGGCGGAGCTAGGAATTGTAACTCATTCAAGTTAAAAATGGTCTCCTAATGGCCATTTCTTGTAATTTGGGAATTCAAAATTAATGTAATAAACAAGTACAATTAACATAACTTGGGCCCCCGAAAGACAATCCCAATTAAACTTATGTCCGGCTCCGCTTGTGTTATTATGGTTTGTTATAACTTATCATCTTGAATTTGTTTTTTGGTATGTATACGTGAATGTTTGAGTGTGTCTAAGTAATGGATAAGCTAACTATGGCCTGATTGTTGAAGCCTTAGATGTTTGAAAGATAGTGTATAGGTTGACCTTCAAAGGTTGGAGGGTCGAACAAATCAAGATGAAACCTTAATTCATCTTAGAACTTGGACTAAAGTAGTTTGAACTATTTTGATCAACCAAAATACTCTAATTCACTAAACAATTTTTTAGTAGACCAAATCTCAAGAATCAGCCCCCAATGGCTAGATTGACTGCTTTGGTTTACCAATATAAATCTTTCCTTGATCAAAAGTGTGTAGGCAACGTACTTTCGATAGCCATTGGAGCCTTGGTTTTAAGGTTTTGTGATTGCTTTTGGGCTCTAAGAACACAACATATTGTTCACAATTTAACTTCAAACTAAATACAAAACTTTTCTCTTGAAAAACCAAATGTAAAAGACAAGTGCAATTGATATTTTAGAAATATATAACAAGAGAAAAACAAAGTGCTACCAATAAGATTTATGCAGTAGAAAACTTTCTCTTCTTGTTCTTACTCCATGGCGTCTGGACTTTTAAAGTGAGTCACTCCTCAAGAAATCCTTTAATTTTCTTCTTATAAGAGGTGAAAAACCCTCGTACAAAACTTCAGCGATATAACCTTAAGTTCAAATATTAAAAATTATAAAATAAAAACAAGGTTTTATAGACATATGGAATAACATGAAGTATGACTTTGTTATTGTGTTTCCAGCTGCTCATTCCTTTCTATTTATAGCGTTCAATCCATGTATTGATAGATTTCATCCAACTATTCTATTTAATGTCAGTCAACTCAATTACTTTATCAATTGACTGAGACATTGATCACAAATTATTATTTACAATTATTGTGTTTAGTTGACTCATGAATCATCCAATTGATTAGAAACCATTCTAGTTGACTCAAACATTGTTAGTCAACTCCTCTAGACAATAGCCATTTCCAAATTTAAATAGTAAATTAATCAACTACCTAGTTGACTTAATCTACATCAATCAATTACCAGTTGACTGAATAAAAACATTTTATTCATGAGCAATTCAATTTGATTGACCTTTAAACATACTAATCAATAAAGATCAATTTAAAATTGATTGGATCATTGACTACAATCCCAATCTTGTTTCTTGGTCGAGTTTTAAGTCAGCAAGAATTTATCTAAATCTCAAAGTATAAATCACCCGACTCTCATAATTCACTTAAGAGTTTTACCTTTGCTCGCAAGACTATCTCATGTGAGGTCCTAAGTCCCTCACGCGGATGCGCTAAGTCTTGACTCATGCCTCATGTCATTCTTTACTCATTTACCAATGTAGTTCAACTTCTCAAATTGCTACCTTGGTGCCTTCATCCTATAGTCTCTTGGATGTCTCTTACTATCTTATTCAATCTCCAATTGACCTTCAAGCCATTGTGCCCACATCCTCTAACTTTGTATGCATCAGTCAAATCCTTGTACAACTTAAGACACACACCAAAGACACAAATAAACCTAAAACATATCAAAATATTTTGGTCAAATATGACCACTTATTGGGTGGGTGGGTGCGTAGATGTGCACTCTTTTTTTATTGTGTTCGTCTACATTTCGTTCATCGGCAATTTGTGATGAAAATCATTTTCTTCGCAAAATGGTAAATTTTGCAATAAAAGATTTTGTTGAAAAAATTATCCCAAACTTGTAATTTTTTCAACACAAAAAATCTGTAAATCTAATACATTATTCATACATATAAAACCTATAGATTTGATTCATCATATATGATAAACCAAAGATCTCATACAAAAATGATACATCATATATGATGAACCAAAGATCTCATACAATATCTCATACATCGTACACAGACAAATTCTAAAAACAAAGTTAATCTAAGAAATCATTAACAAAAGATCTCATAATATTGTTCAAGTCAAACTAGATAATGTAACAAACTCTTCTAAGCTTTCACATACTTCTCCTTCTACTTGATCTTCTTCCTATTCTTTTCTTGCATCAGAAAATAAACAAACAAAAACATAAGACAGTTAAGATGAAAATACAAAGAGCAATAAACTAGCATAGAGCTAATGTAAACGCTCACCTCTTTCGATATGGATTTCTATTTTTCACCACCTTCCTTGGTGACTCTATTTGAAATAAATTAAAACCAATCAAAAATATAAATTTGAAAGAAAAAAATACAAACTTAATCAAATAACAAATGTTCAAAAATACTGAATTTGTCAAATAGCATTCATATACAACAATTTCAAGCACAACTATCACCATCACCATCACTGTCATCATTATCATCGTCATTACATCACCAGAAGGAATATGACTTGGAGTGGAGGCTAACTGAAGATGTTGCATGATTAAGTTTTGTTGTTGGCACACTCGTTAATTTCTTGATCCCTTTGCCTCTGTACCGAACATACCTCTTGAAGTTCATTGTCCCTTTGCACTAGTAACTCCTTCAAATAGCTAACATCTTTATTCAATTGATTTATTTTTGCCCTTACTGCTAGTGGGGTGAAAGAAGATGTACCATCGACTCTATAATTTCTGCTCAAAGAACTCATTCCAAATATTCTTTCCCTTTTCGGTCCACCACTTGCTTCAAGCCATAGACTCATATTATTACCAACATATGACTCAAATATGTCTTTATCATCACTAGCATCCAAACTTCTCTTCGCTAGCTCATCATATCTATCATGTATTATCATGAGAAAAAATAAAATAAATTTATAATAACAAAATAATAGAAACACATACGTCGCAGACGATTCTCTAGAATTATAAGTTTGATTTGTTTTATTCTATTGACTTCTTAGTCTATTCTCCTTAATTTTCCAAAAATTTACAATCTTGACCCAATTCTCCTTGGTGATGTAGTTTGACTTTTTTCCTTTAGTCTTCGCATGATTTAGTATATGTCAAATGTGATCGCTATATTTTTGTTGGAGCAATCCCAATGGTCCATGCGACCATGTGTTTTGGTATTTGGACAAAGAATTTAAGTTACGTTCGCCCTTGTATTTGATATGTGTATTGAGTTATGTAGGTTTGCAGGATACACATATGACTCAGCTTGATGGATTCGGATCCGGTGAAGGATGGAGCATGTGAGGGACCGTGGACAAGGCAGCAAGGACAAGGGCCAAAGGAAGCTACTTTAGGCACACGTGAAGGATGACATTAGGGATGAGTCGTGAGCTTGGATGCATTCGAGAGACGAGAGCCAAAGGAAGTAGCTTTGAAGGCGAGAGGTCAGTGTTGCAAAGAAGAGTCAAGTGAGTCGCGAAGGTCCGAGTGCGAGAGAAATGTACTCGGGAAGGGGAACCCTAAGTTTATGGTTGTACCAGTTGACTGGTATTGGGACTAGTTAACTGGGGGTGAGCACAGAGAGTTTCTATGGCCGAACGGCTGGGATCAATTGACTGGTGTTGACACTAGTCGACTGGTAAAGAGTCGTTGGCCAGACACCAATCGACTAGTGTAAGGACCAGTTGATTGGTAACGGTAAAATAGCAGGGTTGTTTCTTCCCAAGTTTTATAAGATGGAGCTTGGGATGGCTGGTCATAGTGACGAAATTAGATGTGGTCAACCCTAATTAGTAGTTACCAAAGTTCTCAAGTGCTTATGTAATCCAAAAGGTCTTGGTGAGTGTTGTGGTGAGGTTTCTCCACCCACAAGAAGCGACTTGAGATAGTCGGAGTTTCCGGGGACTAATCCACCGACGGATTGAGGGATCGTCCACCTTATGGACAGTCGTGAAGTAAGAGCAAGTTATCTCCGAACCACGTTAAATCTTCGTATTAGCGGTTTACATTTCCTTCTTATTTTTAGATTAGCTTTATACTTGTTATTTGTATTATTCCGCTACGCAAACTAGCAATACATAGGAAGCGATCGAATTGGGGGCGTCGTCTATCCAACTCCCCTTCAAGCCGGCCACACAAGATCCCTAACAATTTTATCTTAAAAATCCTCCTTATTTCTAACTCTTCAATATTGTCCCGAGTGAATGCCCATTGTAATGGGAAAAAAAATTGGTTATATTCACTTAATTTTATATATAAACTGATGGGATAGCTTACCTTGAACTCGTTCTACCATAACTCTTTTGTTTGATTTGGAGTGCTTGTATAAGTCATCGAATCTCCTCCCTAATGTTATTCACTATTCTATTAAGCTTATTAATAACTTGTATATAATTTATAAATCTATCAAAAATTTATAAATAAATAATGTTAAATAAATAAGAGTTGAAAAAAATAAAACATGGATAATAAATAAAAAATAATACATGTTAAATTTTAATCTTTAGTACTTACGAATCTCTACAAGAGGCTATCAACTCTCGATTGTCTTCCCTCTCAACAATTGAGTGTCACAACGAAGGGATTGGTAAAAACACTTCTTGATAATGGGAAGGTCTTGTAACTAGGGGGCAAGGTATATTGCTAACAAGGGAATGAGATTGCAAAGGTGCTGAAGCAAACTGCGATAGTGATGAGCATGATCGTCCATCAGTATTTCATCTATGGCTACCACATTGAAACTAATCAACCATAATTGTTAGGACAAAGTAAATAAAAATTGCATGTTCGTCGGATGCATAATGAAGAACATGAAAAAACTTGTTGTAAGTACCCCGTGGTAGTTTTGATATGATCAACCAAGTCAAGTTAGGTCCTGTTATGTTTTGATGCCTTGTGTCTAAGTGTGCAAGAACTTAGGAGCACAGGAAGTTGAAAAAAAGATGTAGCTAACAAGAAAGACAGCACGAGAGAGAGTCGACGGGCTTGGTGCGTTCGAGGGATGAGGTACTGCGGAAGAGTACACTGGCGAACGAGAAGGAGGCGCGTGGCGTTTCTGAGGGACGAGAAGTCAGAGTGGAAGTTTGCTCAAGAAGGTCGGAACATGGGTTCGGGTGAGCCTTATTCCGGATGGTCGAAATCACTCAAGTGAGCGGAGTTGAAACGGAAGACTCGAAGAAAAAGTCAACCAGAAGTTG